>CAMAPF010000026.1:7500-160000 GCA_945859915.1 Cuscuta epithymum
AGGATATGAACTTCCCAAACTAATTCTCTTCTCTCACAAAGAGACTCTCTAACTCTCTAGCTTTCTCACTCTAGGAAGTGGCTTGTCTCTTGCTAGGATGTTTAGGAATGGAGCCTCCTACCCCTATTTATAATAGGGAAAACTGTCAAATAGGTCCTCGAACTTTCATAAAAAGGTCAATTAAGTCCTTCTATAGGAGGTTCTGTCCGGCCGTCGCGATTTGGGGCAGTTCCCGATGGAGTTATTTAATGAAATTTTTTTAGCATCTTATTCACCAAGTCTAGTTTACTCATACCAAATTTCAGCTAAAAATTCAATCGGAAACACATTCAAATTAATTCTTGAAGATAACTACGCATTTTTGCGTCCTCGAATTAATTTGAATGCGCTCCTGATTAAATTTTTAGCTAAAATTTGGTATGAGTAAACTAGACTTGATGCATAAGATGCTCTAAAAATTTCATCAAAAAATTCCACTGGGAACCGCCCCAAATCGCGATGACCGGACAGAGTCTCCTATACAAGGACTTAATTAACTTTTTTATGAAAGTTCGAGGACCTATTTGACAGTTTTCCTATTATAATACTCCACCTTCACAATGTATGGTGGGGATGATTTGTATCCAAGGGTGGGGACTCTGTTAGTTTATTTGCGTATAATTCGCGTATAATACACTCAAACGTATAATTCGCGTATAATTCTCCCGTTTTTGAATTTTTCAAATTAAAAAATTATGAAAAATTCACGTACTTTAAGGATAAAATGTATAATACACGTACCGTACGTATTGATACGTATTTTATTCACGAATAATACTCCTGTTTATGAATTTTTCAGAAAATTCTGAAAAACTCACGTACTTTAAGGATAAAATGTATAACACACGTACTGTATGTATTGATACGTATTTTATTCTTAAACACACACCATTAAACGGAAGCCTAATGGAGTGCTACAACTGAATCGAAATGTCTAGCACTCTAGCTGCTCAATATTATTTATATTGCTTAAAAAAACTTCATGCCTTATATGTTTGTTAATTGTTTAATAGTCATTACATTTAATAAATTAGCTTCTTAACTTCTTAATCTTTTTCGATATTACTTTTGTAATACTATTGTATTACTTTTGTTCTCCACCCATACCAAGACTCCAAAGAGATCAAAAAATGTTGTGGTGGCTCACCAAACTCACAATCACAGTAATATAAATTATTCTTTGGTAATATCTTTGTACTTCTACTCAAATAGGCAATGTCATTTTTATTACTTATTGTACCTATGCATTCAAATTTGTACTGATAACTCTTTATTTCTTTCATTAAATTAGTATATAAGACACATATTATATGTCGTATTTTAAAAATGTGAAACGTTTAAAACACGTCCGTATCTTTATATATTTCACGAACGTATGAAACATATATTAAGCCGTATTTTATATAATTGTATCGTATTATACACAAACGTACGTATTATTGTATTATTCACAAACCGTATATTACTAACAAAGGGTGGGGATTGATTCTCTAGAATGCTCCATACACTCTACGAGTCTCTACACTCTTCCATTCCCTTCTATATCCTTCAATTCCATACTCTTCCATAAGGTTCCACACGTCTGGTCCCTGTGTATTTTATAACTACGGCAGTCTGGTCTGATCTGGTCTGATCAAGTCTGGTCCCTGTGTATTTTATAACTACGGAAGTCTGGTCTGGTCTGATCTGGACTGAAAACTGTCCAAAAGAAAACATCATTTGACTACATTTTTATTTATTAATCTATTACAATATAATTGTTTTTTTTTTAAAATTGTTTAATTTGTCTCATTACATATTTTCAAAATCTATTTTTTTTTGCTAATTGAGAACATCCAAATATGTGTTTTGGTAAATGTGCAAAGTCGCCTGTTACAACAAAAAACATAGGAAATATAATAAGTTAAGAGAGCATTTGATATGTTTTTTTGAAGAAAAAAATGATTAAATCTAATAAAGAATATATTGAAAAGGACATGAGATTGGATTCAAAATTAATCATAAAATATTATTGGAAATCTGATAGAACTAATTTAAATTCTAACGATGATATTGGATTCACAATTGATTTCAGATATTCTAAAATTATTTTGAAAGATTTTGGACAGGAACTTGTGATCTGGGCAGGATTATAAACAAACCATGTCATCTAGTCGAATAGTGTGATCTTTGTATTCGTATTTTAATTTTACAAATCTAAATTTGAATATAAAATGAATAATGATCTTGATTTGTATTCTTATTCATTTAACAATACAAATAGTTAACGAATCTTATACGAATATCAAATCGTTTTGAAGTGGAGGAGGAGGAGAGAATACAATTGAATGGTCCAGATTTATTCTCATTTCTCTCTTAAGATTATCTTCTCACTTGAACCTAATTCTACACACATATAGGAGAGAAATATTACCCTAAGTAAAAACATGCACTATTCTTTCTTAAGCTTAATTAAGTTTTTTGAACAAAAATATGAGTATTCACTGTGTATGAGTAATTGTACAAAAGTTACTATGATGCAAGAGGGGCGATTATCCGAGGTCCTAGCGGCGAGATGATCTTGGCCATTAGCTTTCAGTTGCAGGTTGACTCCCCGGCTGAAGCTGAGCTCGGTGCACTGGTGTATGCGATTAGGTGGGCTGTCGATGAAGGCTTTCTTGGGATTCAGGTTGAATCTGACTCCTCTGAGGCTATTCGTATACTTGGTGAAGAGAATGTGCAAAGACGGAGTATGCCAATTCGGGAAACCCGACTTATTTTGGCTAGGCATAATATGGATATCGGACACACTTGGAGAGAAGGCAACGAAGTAGCCCATTATTTAGCTGATGCTCACATGGGCCGGAACTGTATTATCTACACTGAGCACAAATCCCTTCCTACTCGGGCTAAACGAGCTTATTTTTCGGATCTGTTTGGCATACCTGCTCTTAAATTTTAGATTTTTCTTCATTTCGGTTTTCTGTCTTGCTTTTGGGAGGTTTTGGTTTGGTCCCCCTCTCTCTTTGTTTCTCACATCTTTTTAATAAAACACTGGCAAATGTCCCCCGGCATTTGCCCCACTGATTTTGGTGGTTTGCCTTCCGGGGTAAAAAAAAAAGTTACTATGATGCATTACAGAATGACAAATCACTACCTCCTAAAAAATTCACTACCTCCCTCCACCGAATGAAAAAATTGAGAAACTTCCCCCCACAATTTTAGGCCTGCCTGTTATGAGATAGATATGTCGATAAAAACTTCTAAATTACTTCTTCTTAATATCTGAAATTTCTGAGTTCTCTAAATTGCTTGAATTAATTTACAAGACCTCATCAAGCCACTATTTGTACTGGTTGAGCTTGATGATGAGTCACTTATTTGATGAGTCTACAGATTTGGTGGCAATAGCATATTAAACCACCTGTTCTAACTAGGTTACAAGGATCATTACAAGGATCAGGAAAAGCTTGGTGTCCTAATGAGTATGCTGCTTACAAGGATGAATAATTCACACACATGTTATTCTCAGGATTTTACAACACTCCCCCTTGAATGTTCATCCTTCAATAGTTATTTTGTTATATGTCGTTGTATTTGGATGTACTGTCTCGTTAAAAACCTTATCAGGAAAAACCCAGTGGAATAAAAACCTGATGAAGGGAAAAAGAGTGCAGTGCATTCAAATACTCCCCCTGAAATTAACATAAATTTTGAAGGCGGTGCATGCCGATTTTCTGTACAAGTTCTGTGAACTTCTTCGGGGGTAAAGATTTGGTGAAGAGATCGGCTGGATTTTCACTTGATCTGATCTGTTGAATGTTGATCGTCCCATCTTTCTCCAGATCATGAGTAGAGAAGAATTTTGGTGATATGTGTTTTGTTCTGTCTCCTTTGATATAGCCCTCTTTAATTTGAGCTATGCATGTGGTGTTGTCTTCATAGATCACAGTCGGGCGACAAGTAATAGGCTTTATACCGCATTCATTTTGGATGTGTTGAATCATAGTTGCAGCCACACGCATTCCCTCCTGGTTTCATAAAGTGCAATTAACTCCGAATGATTTGATGATGTAACTGTCAACGTCTGTTGGTGTGTAGCATATAATGGGCACACAACTATTTTTTACCCAAGGAAGTAGGGTGTCGAACCACAGAGAAGCGGGAAATAAAATAATTAAGCACAAACTAAGGATTAAAGTTGGGAGTGCGTTTCTTTTGATTTTTTTGGTTGCTTGGAAAAGTAATAAAATAAAAGTGATTGGGATGAGAGATTTTTATCAACACAAAGTTCAACCAATAGCAAGTAGGGGTAGAAATTGGTAACTAATTGTTCAATGTTTAATTGAAAGACATAATTGTTAATTTTATTCTTAGATAGATTGTGAGAAGTTGTAGATAAATATTTTTAGGACCCAACACAAGTCATCTAAAATAAGTAACTAGTCAACATTTCCCAGTGATGGCCAAAATGAGACTAGTTGTTTAAGTGCAACGACAACCTTAATTATTAACTATATTATTTACCCAACCTCGTGGTGTAAATAATATCATTAAATAATTAAATTCTCCCATAAAACTTCAATCCGGGACAAGGTAAAAGAAGTTTAACGGTGTGTTCAGAAAGTGTTCATTTGTGTATTTAACAAACAATATGTTTATGATTGAGTACTCATAATATATATCACAAACATAACTTAATTAATTTTCTGGACACAACAATCTAAATAGAACAAACTTAACAATTAAAATCAATATAAATTAAAACATGATAAGAACAATTAATTAACCAATTTCTAGCCCCAAATTTATTTAGCTATACATGTTGGGAAGCTTAGAAATAGATGAATCCATAATTAAAGTACAAGATTTAATGAGATAAGGAAGATCAAACTTGTGATAGATGACAATCCTTGAAGCTTTGGTGCTAATCTTGACTTAATCTTGGATAAGGAAGTGATTAGTTGTGGTTGAAGATGGGTTGATGATTTGAAGGTGAAGAATGAAGAGAGAAGGAGGAGGAAATGATTCTGGGAGGTTTAGAGAGAAGTTGGCTCGAGATATTGTGTGGAAGGAGATGGATTAAGCCTTATAATGATAAGATGATTAATGATTAATTGCTGGAATTTACGGAACCGAATAGTATATGTACAAGATATCGCGTCTGGGTATCAACAACATGTAGCAGTGTAGCGGTGAAAGATTGGTGTCGTGACACGGAGGTTGTGGGTTCGATTCCGTGCTTTGACTCCTTTTTTTTCTTCTTTTCCTTGCTGCGATGGGATCCAATTAGAATAAGCTCCAGCTGAAATATCTCAACTTTGACACTTAGCTTGCTGGTTGGGCGTGCTCTGTCATCCCTGGGACCAGAGTTCGAATCCCATCTCTATTTTTTTCTTAGTTTTGCTTTCTTTCTTCAATGTACTCCATATTTGCTTTGAAGGAGATTCCACTTTTTTTTTTGCCCTCTAACTTGAACTTTTATTTTCTTCTTTTCTTCACACTCAAATGTATCCAAATAGCATTAAATGTACCTGAAAATATAAAATACCCGTATAGAACTGCACTAATACAAACTAACGACAAATAATAAAAATATGTACAAAAGTAGAACTTTAATAACTAAAATTAACAACAAACTAAGCCTAAAAAGTGTGTAAAATATAAGTATATCAAATCCCCCACACTTAGGCTTTTGCTTGTCCTCAAGCAAAATAAACAACAAACACAAAAATATACACAATTTGGTAAAATTTACAAACATAACTAAACAAACCACACATACACCTCTAATGTCCACTAAACGGTCCAATACCCTGAAATGTCACAAAATAACTCAATGAGAGTAAACCGAGTATTATTGCCTATCACTAAGATTTTCAAATCAAACTTTTAACACAAACACCTATAGATCTGAATTAGTTCGGGTTATGCAGAACAAGTTTCTCCAATTAACTTAATTCAAAAAATGACACAAATAGATCAATTAGGACTTTTCGGGTTTTGGCGAGGTTAATGACGTGGCTAGTGGAAAGAAAGGTTTGGTGTAGGGATTTACAAAGAGAGTTAGATTGCACTTATACTGAGCGGATAATCACATGAATTTACAAGAACTTGGAGCATACAAAACAATGAGAAATATAAACATGAAAAGGAAGTAAAAATGGGGTTTTACAGAAGAAATCACAACAAAAAATTAATGTGCCTCTTTGTTTTTGTTTTTGTTTTTTCACTTTTTTTTTTCTTTTTTTCTTTTTTTTTTGAACTTTTTTTAAGAGGGCACACACTAAATATTACAATGAAAAACTAACCCCAAAATTTACAAACAAATATGTACATCACTAATATGACACTTAACAGAAGCTCCATTTTATCCACTCTCAAGTAACAATACAAACTACTCTAGGGTTGAAACAAAAATGACTTGGGTAGGATTTCACAAGGTTATGTATTTACAAGGTCACAAGAAAAATTAGTAACAAGTGAAGTAAGTTATTTTACACTTGTACACTGAAAAGGCTCAAACAGGGTTACTAGGGAAAGTGTTATTTATTTACAAAGGGATAGTGTTTGGCTTCATGGGTAAACAAAGATGGCCTAAATCATTTCTACTCTGTCAAGTTCAAATAAAATTTTCAAGGAGAATAAATGTATAAACATCTTAAACTGCATAAACTTTCACTAATTCAACTATTAAACCAATAAATTGGAAAAATAAAATCTATGGTGTTTAATGTTAAATTGTTAAAAAGAATCAAGTTCAAAGCTCATACTAAGTTACTCTCAAAAAATTACAGTGACACTTCTCAAACTCAAACCACATTTCATCAAAAGAGGTGAATGAATAATTTAAAAAGTTAAGGAGGTAACTAGTAACAAAAAGTGTAAACTAGTGTGTTGCTAGTCTATTGTTGCATTTTGGACAAGATTGGTCTTTATTCACAAACAAAACACACAAAATAAATAAAACAAAATCACACAAGCACACAAGGAAAAAAATATTCACACAAGAAATCAGGGTCGAACTACCCACTCCCCCACACTTAAAATTTGCACTGTCCTCAGTGGAAAAGAAATTAAAGGAGTGTAAAGAAAACTTCCCTGAAGTGCGGCCGAATCTGGAATTGTTTATCCGCATGACGTTGGGAGATCCCTTTGAGCGGATGTGGCCCCTTTAGAGTCCAAAGAAATAAAGAAAACCTAGACTAATCTTTTTTTTTTTTGACTTTTTTTTTGTTTTTTTTTTTGAGAAATTTACAAACTTGGGTTGCCTCCCAAGAAGCGCTCGTTTAAGGTCATTAGCTTGACCCATGTCTTTCATTCATATTCTGGATCAATGAGGCAATACACAGAAGTTGCCTCTTGTTTCTCACCATCATGATATAATTTCAATCGTTGTCCATTTACCATGAGTTTCTGTCCGCTTTTGTTTAACAACTGAACTGCTCCGGATGGGAATGCTTCAAGTACTTCAAATGGACCCAACCACCGGGTTTTTAGTTTTCCGGGGAAGAATTTGTAACGTGAGTTAAATAGAAGAACTTTATCTCCCCGTTCAAATTTTCTCCGGCTGATCACCCGGTCATGCAAAACTTTTGTTCTCTCCTTGTATATTTTTGAGCTATCATAAGCTGCAAGTCTGAATTCTTCAAGTTCATTTAGCTGCAACAGTCGTTTCTCACCCGCCAATGCAAGATCCATGTTGAGTGTCTTGATTGCCCAATATGCTTTGTGTTCAACCTCAACAGGAAGATGACAGGCTTTCCCATACACCAATTTGAATGGTGAGGTTCCAATGGGATTTTTATAGGCAGTGCGGTATGCCCATAGTGCATCATCAAGCTTGTCGGCCCAATCCTTTCGGGAAGGATTAACAACTTTCTCGAGAATTGATTTGATTTCTCGGTTTGAAAGTTCCACCTGGCCATTTGTTTGCGGGTGATATGGAGTTGAGAGTCGGTGGTGAATCCCATATTTGGAAAGGACACGTTCCAATGCCTTGTTACAAAAATGAGTACCATTGTCGGTGATGAAAGATCTTGGAACTCCGAATCGGGAGAAAATATTCTTCTGAATAAATTGGATCACCACTTTGGCATCATTAGTCGGTGTGGCAGCTGCTTCCACCCATTTAGAAACATAATCAACAGCTACAAGGATGAACTCTTTCCCATTTGATTTAGGAAATGGCCCCATAAAATCGAGCCCCCATACGTCGAACAATTCGACTTCAAGTATGCCATGCTGAGGCATTTCATTCTTTCTTCCGATATTGCCGGTACGCAGGCAACGATCACAGTTTTTCACAAATTTGCTTGCATCTTTGAAAAGAGTGGGCCAAAAGAAACCCGATTGTAAAATTTTTGCAGCAGTACGAGAGCTTCCATGATGTCCCCCATATGCTGAGGAATGGCAATGATGCAAGACGTTTGAAACTTCATTTTCAGGCAAACACCGTCGAATGACACCATCGGCACACCTTCTATAGAGAAAAGGTTCTGCCCAATGATAGTAACGGGAGTCATATTTTAACTTCTTCTTTTCAGCATGTGTAGCCCCATGTGGAATTACCCCATGAGAAAGGTAATTTGCAATATCGGCAAACCATGGATCAAAAATTTGAGCAGACATGAGTTGTTCCCCGATGAAATAATCATTGATTGGCATTTTGATATCACAAGGAATCTCAAGACGAGATAAATGATCGGCAACAACATTTTCAGATCCTTTTCTATCACGGATTTCCATTTCAAACTCTTGTAGTAACAAGATCCACCGCAGCACCTCGGTTTTGCATCCTTTTTATTGATGAGGTATTTGATAGCCGCATGATCGGTATAGACAATAATCTTGCTTCCGATAAGATAAGATCTGAATTTTTCAATGGCAAAGATTATGGCAAGAAACTCTTTTTCAGTTGTGGCATAATTTGATTGGGCATCATCAAGAGTATGGCTTGCATAATAAATGGCATAGATTTCTTTTCCTTTGCGTTGACCCAGAATGGCTCCCACGGCATAATCGCTCGCATCACACATGAGTTCAAAAGGAAGATTCCAATCAGGTGGCCTTATGATTGGTGCAGTAGTTAAGGCCAACTTGAGCTTTGAAAATGCGGTGCAGCAAGATTCATCAAAATTAAACTCCACATCTTTGGAGAGAAGATTGGTTAAGGGCTTTGATATTTTTGAAAAATCTTTAATAAACCGGCGATAGAATCCTGCATGGCCAAGAAAACTGCGAATCCCCTTGATGGAGGAAGGAGGAGGCAATTTTTCAATGACTTCTATTTTTGCTGGGTCTACTTCGATGCCTTTTTCAGAAATTTTGTGCCCAAGCACAATGCCTTCGGTTGCCATAAAATGACATTTTTCCCAGTTGAGGATAAGGTTCGCTTCTTCACATTTGCTCAGCACTTTTTCAAGATTTTCAAGATAATCATCAAATGAAATCCCGTAAACCGAGAAGTCATCCATAAAAACTTCCATAATTTCCTCGACAAGATCCGAGAAAATAGCTAGCATACATCGTTGAAAGGTTCCAGGTGCATTACATAATGCAAATGGCATTCTGCGATATGCAAAAGTACCATAAGGTGTAACGCCCCGATTTTATGACCTAGTTATTTTAATAATTAACTATTAAAAATTATTTTAGTCGATTAAATATGTTTCTTCTATGACTAATGTGATCAATTATTTATCATGTGTTTTTATGGCAGATAGCGTTGACCGGTAAGCTCTAAAAATTTCAAGTGAAAAATAATGATCTAAAGTTTAATCAGTTTATGTTGAAAGAGAGTAATGCCATTTTTTTAGTTGGACTCGAAACAGGTTTATTAAATACTTAAGAGATCCAAATCAGTTATCTTAGCCCAAATAAATCTCTTTTATACTAAAAAAAAAACCCTCGAGGATCGGCATTATCTAAATATATTACTACTCTTAAACCCTAGAAGACCCGTTCTCTCCGTTACCACCAGTCTTTCGTCCTTATCTAGTATTGAAGGAGAATTTCTCTCCAATGCTTCAATTGCCGGCCAAACCTTTAAGAGAGTATTGTCCCTGCAACTTATAATAAGGTAAGCTGAATTTTATTTTCCCTCTATCTTAATTTCCTGTCTCCAGAAAGTTCCTTCAATTCACACACTGAAGCTTTTGTTGTACCGTGAATCAATCTAAAATCTGGTGAATTCGAATTCTTCTTCCTCTAATTACGATCCTGATTTGTTAATAAATTATCACTTATTTTGAAAGTTCAATTGATTTGTAGAATTGGTATTGAAAGAAAAGCCTTTAACTCTACTATCTTTCATAAAGGAAGATTAAGTTCCTGGAGTTCTTGATATACGAATTGAACATTTTATATCTAAGTCTTTTTTTTTACGCCACCCATCATTTAGTTTCCACTGCAATTTCAATTCCGTTTCTTGAAATTAGGTGATGAAATTGTATTTTGTTTAAAAATGGCAAGTTAGATAGCTCTTTTCCAAACGACATTAATGTTGGTTATAATAGCAAAAGACCATTGAATTGACCATTTGGTCAGCACATTGCAGCTGAAAAACTGAGTTTAAACTTTAAAGTTTTGGTTTACCATTGGTTTCAGTCTTTTATTAGTATAATGAGTTTTAATTGTAATATTATACTTAATTAAAGATTTAAAAGAAGAGCTTACCGGAAGACGTTATCAAGGTGCCACACTTATCTGAGTATTTTGAGTTCAGCTGCTAACAGGTAAGTTCACTATCACCTGTACATGTTTGTTCGACCAAATGCAAGAAAGAAGTCTGGTTGATTTTTAATAGGTAATTTTAGACTATTTGCTATTATGTGAACTATGTGAATTATGTGATGAGTTATGTTATTTGCTAGATTAAGTTATGTTTATTATCTGGCATAGTCAAGATTTGTCAGTACTTTTGTTTCAGAATTAATGATGTTTTTAGTCAAACGTCACCATAAAAAGAACTAATACTTAAAGTGAAAGATCAGGTGATATGTACTCCGGAACAAGTTCCCTCAGTTTATCAGTTATCAGCTTATCAGTTTCAGAGAGTCCGATATGTTTAGTGGGTCGCTCCCCTGAGCTATCAGATTGGCGCCTTTGAGTACATATCACGGGCCCACAGTTAAAATTAGCCACAAAGCGTTTTACAGAAAGTTTGTGAGATCTCCTTCAGAGAGTTTTACAGAAAGACGTTTTTGAGATCTCTTTCAGAAAGTTTTACAGAGATGTTTGAAAAAGATATTTTGAGATCTCTTCAGCAATTTTGAGAAATTATTTTAGAAAAATATTTTCCTTTTGAGATCTCACTCAGAATGTATTTGAGAAGTTATGTGTTAGTTATTTGTTCAGTGCATGCTTATAGCCTAATTTATCTATTGATAAATTGGCCTAGACTTCTAGATATTTTTGTGGAGCCATAGTGACTTACTAAGCGTAAAGCTTATCAATTTTCCTTCTTCGCATGTACAGATATTAAGGGTAAGGCCAAGGCCTAGGAAGATGATGAGGGAGTGGAACGTGTGCCGAAATGAGTTAACGGGAACGACCTTGGCGGCTTCTAGCTAGTTATTGTTTCGTTTCAGTATTTCAGTATTATAATAAAGAGATTATTATTAAGTATTTTATTTGAGAATTTGAAGTTTGAATAAATTCCTGAATCCAGGTGGTTATCACATTTTCTGGTGATAACTAGATTTTGTTGAGTTTTTATTTGGAGCTATATGTTAGTTATATTTGAGATTTTATCAGGGTTTATTTTCCTAAATAGATGACCATTATATTGCAGTTATTTTTAAAAGTAGTAAGTTAGTGTAACGCTTCCTTTAACCCTGAGAGGGGTGTTACAAATTTGGTATCAGAGCCCAGGTTGTCCTGTAACTTCATTTGTCACCGTTCACGTGCTCGTCATCTTCCAAGTAAGTACTTATTAATGCTAAAAGTTATCTATGTGAAAATATGTTTAAGTGTTGTTGGCATTAGTTAGATAGAAAAGTCAAGTAAATGTAGTATGTACTCAACTCGTCCAACCTTTGTGTTATTACGAGTTATGCAGATTAAATTTTATTTGAGTGCCTATATTCTTGAGTTAGGTCTTTTACTTCATTTAAGAAGTAATTAGGGTTGTTATCTAAAAACACTATCTTTCAAGTCATACACCTTCATAATCAAGTATCTGCAGCCTTCCATTTTGTTTTAGCCTCTGTGGATCTTTACGAGCAAATATTCCTTATATACAGAGATTACTCATGATTAAAACCCGAGTTGATTTAAAAAAAAAAGTGTCATGTAGTCTTTATTTTCTCATGATTGAGTAAATGAATTATGTCACAATCAGTGTTATTCCAACTATCTTTCATATAGCTTGTAGTTTATTCATGGCCTAAGTCGTGTTAGATATATTTTTAAATTAAGAAGAATAATAAAGAGTTTGTCTATTCTTTTTTTAAGTATGTAATTGAGTTTACATGAGATTAAGAATTTCCGTAAGCATTCAAAATCAGTTTGTTATGTATTTTTTTTATTTATTTATATATTAAAATGAAATTATTTGTAAACCGCCCATGCTATTTACATTACCTCATTAAATTTTTGTAAGAAAAATAAAATTAACGGAATTATAAGTTATAGCTTAATTTTTTTGTGTAAAATGTTGAAGCTTCACTTTAAATTTCGAAAGCTCTTTAATAGTGGATTCAAATGTTTTATGAATAGTATCATAAGATGCAGGATTTTTCTAGAGTGTTGAGCGTCGGTATTTCATGTTTGGAATCTTGAGTTGCTGAGAGGGCCCCTCATCAATTTGATGGTTCCAATAGGAGATACCGGTGGTCGGACTTCGCTTGAATATGATCAATGGTCAGATTATATGTGGTCTTTTAGTTATAAATGCTTATTTTCAAAATAAGTTTTAAGTGTGTTGATTAATCACTAAAGACACTTAGTGATTAATGATCAATCACATGATAGTGATTTTTTTCTAAAAGTCAAATAAGTAGTTTTTTTTTTAAGTGATATATTAGTATAGTATCGAGCTATTTTCTCAAAGGTATGTCTCAGAAGAAATTTTGAGTTTTAAAATGTTCCAAAGAATTTTTCGAGTAATCTCAACCTTTGGCACTGAGATTTAAATAGTGTTGTACATTCTTTTTAGCAAGGTTGTCCTCATATGATTTTCACCATTTAATCACCCAAAAGGATATTGAGTCTCACCACTTGAAATTCTTTAGAAAGATCTGCCAGTAAGTCTATATATGTGATGCATAAGTTTTAATAGTATTTGGTTTGCTAGATTAGAAGAGATACGATAAGTGGAAGGATTAGATCAAACCAGTCTCTAGTAAATAATGTGTCTTAGAACCTGCTGCACACTACGGTATAGGGATTCGTGAAGTGTGTTTTAATACGGTATGATCTAGAGAATCTAATTTCAATAGAATAAGGAACATGGTACTATCGAGCTCTCTTATAGCCATTATGGACAAGTATGTGTAGACAGTATCCCAACGAGCTCGTGTTGGTAGCTGGTATGCTCTCTGAGTAATAGAAGTATTGGTAGAATAGAAGTATAAAGAGTTTGGCACCTCGAACAATTCTTCTGTTGTTGTCATCAGCAACTCAAGGGCTTGAACCCAACAGTTGAGCCAGATGTACTATGTGATTTTTGATTGATTAAATTAGTGTCAGTCAAATTAAGAATCTATGAAACTAGTAAGAAGGATCTAACTATGATCAGTATGATGTTAGATTTTCTTCTCAAAGATATTAGTGTAGATCCTTAGATAAATTTATTATTTCCAATGGAAATCTAGAGAGCATAATAAAGAGCCCCCGTAAAAAAAAAAGAAAAAAAAAGGATTCCGAGTTAGAATTTTATTATAGAAAATATTTTTATTCAGTCTAAGTTGGTCTTAGATACGACACTTTATAGTTTATTACTAGATGATTTAACGGATAATCATTTGTCAGTTTCTATGAGAAATTATATATTACTCTGTACTGTTTTGTTACTTTATTATTTTAGAAAACTGTGAGAATTTTACCACTATGACTCTATGAGAAAGCAAGATTTTTCAAAAGAAAACAGTCACGAGTTAAAGGTTTAGAAGGAATTGTGTGATTGGAAAATAGTCACACACAAAAAAAAAACATATTACTTTCCTTAACTCTTCTACGGCTGGATATAGAAGCAAAGAGATAGAGTTATAGTTATTATTGAAAACAAAAGAGTGTCTGTTGTCAAGTATTTTGTGTCAGACATGTATGTGGGTGACAATATCAATTTTTGTTAAACAGAACATTTATAACGTCTTTTGTTTAAGAAACATGAAAATTTAAAACTAAGCAAACAATGCCTTTTAATGTTGACATTTTAAAGTTAACCCACATACTGATTTTTAGAGGGAGCCTAAGAAGATTTTCCTCTAGATATTGAGGCTATTAGTTTCAATTAATAATTTGTGTTCAAGGATTTAAGGAGACTAATGGTCATCTGATTACGAATAGTTATTTTTGTTCAAGCTCAAATTTTTTTTTTTTGATAAAAGGAAATTCTAATTACAAACTAGATTCAGCTTTCATGACTGCATTAGCATACTAATCAAGTAAGTTAAAATTCTGAGTTCCAGAAGTATAGGACCACAGTAGGGTCTTTTTGTGTTTTATGAAAAGATAAAGATGGAGTTTAGTAGTTTAAAGCTATTTCAAACCTCAAAAAGGATTTTCTTTTGAAATAATAGGTAAGTCAAATTAAATATTAGTAGACTCGGAAGTGTAATATTGGACCAGCCTTGATGTTTAATTTTACTTTGAGTAAAATTCTTCAAAGGAAAGCATCTGTTTAAACTCTCTAGAGAAGCAACGCTTCATTCATACTAGCCGCGTACCGCCTCTATTTTCCCTCCAAAGAATTCCAGTTCTCCTTCTCAAAATTTTCTCCTCAAAATTTTCTCCTCTTTCAATCGGCCGAACCAAGCTACTGATTGTGTCACGCCCCGGACCTTCCCGGACACGTCAACAACCCGCCGTACAATACGAATAGTCAACCGCAGTCCAACACATTCATATTATACAAGGCGTCATGAATATCATTCACACACAAGTCATCCATAAACATACATAATAAACAATTCATTACGCAGCGGAAAACATAGTTTGGAAACAAATGCCACACGTGGCAAACATGAGCACGCAGGCTCTATAGTAAAATACTCATGAGCATGTTATTTAATATTTAAAAATAGAATGGAGGAAGCACGAACCAAGTCTTCCCTCCTATATGATCTCTCGAGCAACGAGCACAGGAAGCAAGCTCTAGCCTCAACCTGAAAAATGGTGGTGGGACGCCCCCGAAGGGGTCAGCACTCTATAGGGCTATAAAGTGCTGGTGTGGATGGCATCTAATAGATATACAACAAGTATTTCAAACACAAGACCCTCAAATAGGGTGATAGTACAATATGGTTGTAACCCTAAGTTACCCCGTTTGAAAATATACTTACTTTATATAAAAGTCAAGTAGTCGGCCCGTGGGCCCAAGTTCATTTAGAAATCACCATTCCCATTCCCCGTGACTATAAGCCACGACAACTCATAGAGTCCAACCCTAAACATGACATTGTATTCTAGAGCTCCGCTCTATCACATCACCATACAATTCATGTCACTCGGGTCAAGTTCCTTACCTTGCATTCTAGAGCACAGCTCTATCACATCACCATGCAAATCCTTAGGGCTCCAACCCAATACATGACATTGTATTCTAGAGCTCCGCTCTATCACATCACCATACAATTCATGTCTCTTGGGTCAATTTCCTCACCTTGAACGAAGGTCCAATTCCTAAGCAAAACTATGCCTAGAATTGACATATCAATAAACTACCTTGGGTCATCCTTAAAGACTGCCCGTAACATAATCTTAGCTTCATACTAAGTCATTATATACACTTGAGGTATATTCAAGTGCATTGCATACAATCCAAACCCTAGGATCAATCCTATCAACAATTTCCAATAATCACTAACTAGTATTTCAATACTATCAAGATTATTGTTATTGTACAAATATTCTCATTTAGTAATTCCCTACATGTTTACAATTATGTAGCAGCAACTTAAGTATTCAACCTAAATACATAAATATTCATTTATGTATCCACATATTTCATACATGGGTAAAATGCCTATTTCACAAAATAGTTCATTTATAACTCATTTAACCTCATATCATTCATATACCTCAAATCATTTCCAATTTCATTCTTTGGAAACTATATCAATATTTAATCAATATTTAATCATCATAATCCATGAAAAATTATGCTTTAGGCATTTAGGTAATCTCATGCTTAACCTACAAGTTGTAAGCAATTAGATGTCAATCCTCACCTCAAATGAGCTTTGAAACTTCCCTTCTTGATCCAATGACCAAAGCCTCGGCCAAGGAAGTTTGAGAACTGATTCCTTGCTTGGAAATGAGTGTTAAACAGCCTCCTCAAGGTGCTAGTTCAACCCCTAATCGTTGATACGAAAACAGCCCCTAGAATGGGTGTTTTCCGGCCAACTCGTTTCCTAGTTTTTTCCAATATTTGCTCTAGGTTAGTAGCTAACCTTTAAACCATTAAAATAACTTTACAAGGAAATATTATACACTTGGAGTAGTGTATAATAGTTCCACAAATCGTTCATATCATATAGAAAATGAAAAGAAAGGTTTTGGGGTTAAAACTCACTTAGAAGAGTGAATCCGTTTCTGCGAGGTCGTGTTCTGCTCGGACGATTTGGAGGCCTTCCACTACTCCGATTGCCTCAAACCAGACCTTCACGGATTCCTCGTCTTGAGAGCTTTCTTGTGGTATATTATACGTCTTATTTGGACGAGTGAAGCTCCAGTTATGGACCAAACAAGAAACTCTTGCACTGGAGGAAAAACCTGCGGGCAGTTTCCCTTTCTCTTGCTTTCTTTGGTTTTGTGTGGCTCTACTCTTCCAAGGACTTATGGAGTTCGAATGATATGTGGTAGGAGGCTCTCAAAGGCTATCAATAATGTTATCTCCTTCAAATGTATGGAAGAGAATGCATGTGAGAGAGAGTATGGTCTCCATGAGGTGTATTTGACATAGGTGGGTCTCCCTCCTTGACTTCTTTTGTCAAGTTCAGCTCCCAAGTCACCTATGGCCGCCCCCTCCCATCATCTAACCTTAATTTACTTGTCTTGAAGATGCTAGGGAGGTGTGGGGTGCTCTCCAAGTGATCCCAATTAATTTGGGGTCCAAAATATCTACCAATACTTCCAAAAAATGGGAAGATGGACCCTATTGTTTTAATTTTGTCAAGAGATGTCTTCTTGTACTCATTATTATTTATGTAGGCCAAGTCAACTTCATACATTATATTATTGATCCCCAATATGTGTAGGATCATCCCAATAATTTACATGATGAATATTATAGAAGGAAGAATCATACTCCCATTATTTAGCTCAATAATGTCAAAGATGGGACCATAGGCACTTGTATTCTTCTCTAATCATTCTATCACTTATTTTGACATTTTTCATTCATATTAGGACTACTAGCCATGTGGGTCACCCTCGAGTGGGCCTAGGACGCCATTCTTGAATACTTACTATTTTTAGTAAGTTGGCCCCAAAATAACGTTTGGGCTGCCCAACCTTTCTCAACTTGGTTTGAAAGGTTATGTATCATTATTTAGATAATGTTGGGCTCTTATATTTATTAAGAAGGCCCAAATAAGTATTTGCGATCCCATCACTAATATACGGGTTCAACCAGTACAATAATCAATCATGTACTACGTAGAACATTAATCGTTTTACAATTGTTTGACAATAGGAAATTCAATACATGATTTGTATTAATCGTTTTTTTTTTTTTTTAAATGAAATTTCCAGATACGACCGGGTGCGGTGTCACAAGTTCACCCCCCCTTAACGGGAATTTCGTCCCCGAAATTCACAACGCAACTCGTGTAGAAGAGAATACTACTCCCTGAAGAAGACTTATGTTTTAGCACCCACCTTGAACTGTGAGGCTCTTCATTGCCGCTCTGCATAGCTCTCTTGGCTATGCAGCACCATTTCAAGCCTTTCTCAAGTCCGTTTTCCATTTGACTCGATAATCTCTACCTACCCAATAATCTCGAGATTGGCCATGCCAACCTCACCCCTGGCATAACGGTGTATGACACCTCCTCCCATATAATGCCCCACACGGACATGCCGATTCCTGCCTAAATACAGTTGTTACAGCCAAACTCCATAGGTGCTACGCTATTGTCCCAATTTCATTGGAACACCCACGTACAAGACATCAATGTATCATTGTATCCTACCACAACTGTATTCCTCTTTCGGGTTGCCCCTCTGTCTGTGGATGCAAAAGCAATACCGAAATTCAACCTCGCTCCCATAGATTCCTGGAATGTCTGTGGTAGACCTACCACGAATTCCATAGACACATGTTTCCATTTCCGTTCGGGAATGGAAAGTGGTTGTAACAAGCCTGCTGGATGCTGATGTTCTACCTTCTGATGTTCTACCTTAACTTGCTGACAAGTAAGGCATCGACTGATGTATTCGGCTATTTCCCTCGTCGTACCAGACCACCAGTAACTTTCTTTCAAATCACTGTACGTTTCGTGCCCCCCTCCCCCGGGTGCATGGCATAAGCCAATGAATGAGCCTCCTCTAAGATGGACTTTCGGAGCTCACCAGCCGACGGTACACACACTCGGTTGCGGAACAACAGGAGACCATCATCTCTCTCCTTGAAATCCTCCACCGGTCCCGCTTGCATGCGTTTCCGGACCTTCATAAGTTCTTTGTCGGTTTCTTGACCCTTCTCGATCTCATCAAGTAAGGTCGGTGTCACCTCGAATCATGCCAATAAGGCACCATCGCTAGATACCTCAAAATTGGGGTCTTAATGCCCTCAAACTATTCAACAATGCCCCGGACGAACTCTCCCGACTGAGGGCATCTGCTACAACGTTTGCCTTACCTGGATGGTACTCAATAACTAGATGGTAGTCCTTCATCAACTCCATCCACCGTCTCTGTCTCATGATTAACTCTTTCTGAGTAAACACGTACTTCAAGCTCTTATGATCAGTATATATGTGACATGTCTCTCCGTAGAGATAATGTCTCCAAATCTTCAGTGTAATCACTACTGCTCCCAGCTCCAGATCATGGGTAGGGTAATTTACCTCATACTTCTTCAACTGTCGTGAAGCATAGGCAATTACTCTCCCCTCCTGCATCAACACACACCCAAACCCTCTTGGATGTTCGTGTCATTATAGACATCGTACCTCATAACCTGTTTGGGTAATGCAAGTACCGGTGCCTCGGTCAATCTCTTCTTCAGTTCGATGAATCCTTTCTCATATTTTTCATCCCATATAAACTTAGCTCCCTTTCGAGTGAGCTTCGTCAACGGCGACGCCAAAACAGAGAACTTTTCCACGAACTTTCTGTAGTAGCCTGCCAACCCAAGGAAACTACGAATTTCCTTGACATTCTTTGGTCTCTCCCATTCGGTAATGGCCTCTATCTTCTTGTTATCAACAGCAATTCCCGATCCCGAAACTACATGCCCGAGAAAGCCAATTTCCTTTAGCCAAAATTCACATTTAGAGAATTTGGCATAGAGTTGTTTCTCCCGTAGTGTCTCAAGGACAAGTATCAAGTGCTCCTGATGTTCTTCTTCACTCTTTGAGTAAATCCAGATGTCATCTATGAACACAATCGCGAATCGGTCCAAGTATTCATGAAATACTCGGTTCATCAAGTCCATGAATGCCGTTGGGGCGTTTGTTAACTCAAACGACATAACAAGGAATTCAAAGTGTCCATACCTTGTGCGAAAAGCACTTTTTGGTATGTCATCTCCCTTAATCTTCAATTGATGGTAACCCGACCTCAAGTCAATCTTTGAAGCCACAATTGCCCCTCGTAGTTGATCAAACAAGTCATCAATCCTAGGTAAAGGATACCTATTCTTGATTGTGACCTTGTTCAGTTGACGATAGTCAATACACATCCGAAGTGTCCCATCTTTCTTTTTCACAAAAAGAACTGGTGCTCCCCACGGGGAGTGGCTGGGTCTAATGAAACCATTATCCAAAAGCTCTTGCAATTGGGTTTCAACTCGTTAAGTTCAGCGAGTGCCATACGGTATGGCGGTACGGAGATTGGTTTGGCACCAGGCTCAACCTCGATCACAAATTCAATCTCCCTATTAGGTGGAAGCCCCGGTAGGTCTTTAGGGAAGACATCCGGATACTTACATCCCACCCTCACATCATCGATGTTCGTTTCCTCTTTGGTTCTATCAACCACGTATGCTAGATATGCGTGGCATCCCTTTCTCATCATACTTCTCGCTCTCACGGCAGATATGATACAGCTATTTGATCTCCCTCGATCGCCCTCGAAGCGTAGGGTCTCCCCATCATTGCCTTCAAGTTCAAGAACCTTCATGTAGCAATCTACCCTAGCATGGTTCCTTTCTAGCCAATCCATCCCTAGGATTGCATCGAATTCAATCATGCTCAGCGGTACGAAGTCACACGTCAAGGTTTGACCATTAACCTCCACCCCACAAGATGGATAGTAACAAGTTGTTTCCACGTCATCCCCTAGTGGTGTTGATACCACTAAGGTTTGCATCAATGGTGCGGATTGCACTCCCAACCTCTTGGCGAACGCTTCATTCACAAATGAACGTTGCGCCCCGGTATCGATAAGGATTCGCGCATCCTTCCCATTAATCTTTAGTGTCCCTACATTCATGAACCATGTAAGACATCTTTCCTACCCTCCCTACGCATTTATAGAAGGTTGCAATGTTCGCACGCACGTTAGGGATCAAGAAAAGGCCTTAACGTCGCAAAACGGTGCGAAAAAAAATCGGGTTTCGGCAATCTGGGTGCCAGGCACGGCGTGCCTGGGGTAGGCACGATCGTGCCTGGCTTGGGAAAAAGCCCTGGGGGCTACTGCTTGGGAGGCACGATCGTGTCTGCCTTAGGCACGATCGTGCCTGGTTTGGAGAAACACCTGGGCAGCTACTGCCTTGTAGGCACGATCGTGTCTGCCTTAGGCACGATCGTGTCTGCCTTAGGCACGATCGTGCCTGGGCTGGGGAAATTCCTGGGCAGCTACTGACTTGGAGACACGATCGTGTCTGCCTTAGGCACGATCGTGCCTGGGTTCCAGCCGCCTGAAGTTGCCCGAAAGCCCCCGGTTCGACCCCAAAACTTCGTGCAATGATCCTAACAATTTGTAACCTCAATTTATGGGCTAATTAAGGATAAAACACTAGTATACGAGAGGCAATACCTGCGACGGAATCCGGGTTAGCTTGAGCATCCGCCTCCGTCATCGCGTAGACCCTAGCTTGGGTCCTTCCTTGGTTCACGGATGGCGCGTTGCTCGTGCTTGCTCCCCCATGTCCCCTTCCCCCTTGAGAAACCTCGGTTTGGTTTTCATTTCTTGTAGTTCCACCACCTGACCCCGAAGTTTGGTTTTGCACAATTTGTGGGCAGCTCACTCTCGTGTGCCCGACCTCTGTGCAATGATAGCACCTAGGAGGGTCGTGACACTTACCCGAGTGGTGTTTCTTGCAATTGTTGCACCTAGGTACCCTCGGACCCTTTGACCTCGAGTTCTGGCCACCCGAGCCCCGACTCCACTCAAGTGATAGTGTCTGCACCCTGAAGGTTTTGTCACCCTCAACGTTTGTCCTTCTTGAATGTCCTTGGGAATCGTTGTCTTCCCACCTCCTTTTCCTTACTAACGGTATGCCCTCAGCTTGCCTAGCTTGGCGCTTTTGTATAAGCCTCACACGTTCACGTTGAAGCCAATCTATGACCATGCCCATTTGTTCAATGGGTGCACCATCAAGGTTCTCATCACTCAAATCATCTTCCTCGTCACCCGAAGCCTTGAGTGTTTCAGTTTTGCCATAACAAGGTGATTCTTCCTTGGTCTTAACATGACCACCACTCACGATTTGAGCTTCAAGAATTTCATGCACCTTTGGTCCTAAGGGCTTTTCTCGGTTGGCATGCCCGGTTCCACCCGGTGCAAGCCCTTCCGAGTTCTCCCTATTCGTAATACCACCATCACCCTCCATCGCTGAAAGAAATAATTAGAATGAGTCATTAGACTCGTTTCAAATGTCAACTGACAGATAGGCACTTAAGACATCTCTTGGGCCAAGTCACCGCCATACCAATCGTTAAGGGCGCCATCTTAACAATTAGAGACCTTGTAACTCAAACACCAAAAGTTCTTAAGTACAAAACATTCTTGCTCATGGTTTTCAAAAATCATTTTGAAAAGGGAATTTTGAGACTTCATTATGAAGTTTATGGACTAAGGCTCTGATACCAACTTAATTGTCACGCCCCGGACCTTCCCGGACACGTCAACAACCCGCCGTACAATACGAATAGTCAACCGCAGTCCAACACATTCATATTATACAAGGCGTCATGAATATCATTCACACACAAGTCATCCATAAACATACATAATAAACAATTCATTACGCAGCGGAAAACATAGTTTGGAAACAAATGCCACACGTGGCAAACATGAGCACGCAGGCTCTATAGTAAAATACTCATGAGCATGTTATTTAATATTTAAAAATAGAATGGAGGAAGCACGAACCAAGTCTTCCCTCCTATATGATCTCTCGAGCAACGAGCACAGGAAGCAAGCTCTAGCCTCAACCTGAAAAATGGTGGTGGGACGCCCCCGAAGGGGTCAGCACTCTATAGGGCTATAAAGTGCTGGTGTGGATGGCATCTAATAGATATACAACAAGTATTTCAAACACAAGACCCTCAAATAGGGTGATAGTACAATATGGTTGTAACCCTAAGTTACCCCGTTTGAAAATATACTTACTTTATATAAAAGTCAAGTAGTCGGCCCGTGGGCCCAAGTTCATTTAGAAATCACCATTCCCATTCCCCGTGACTATAAGCCACGACAACTCATAGAGTCCAACCCTAAACATGACATTGTATTCTAGAGCTCCGCTCTATCACATCACCATACAATTCATGTCACTCGGGTCAAGTTCCTTACCTTGCATTCTAGAGCACAGCTCTATCACATCACCATGCAAATCCTTAGGGCTCCAACCCAATACATGACATTGTATTCTAGAGCTCCGCTCTATCACATCACCATACAATTCATGTCTCTTGGGTCAATTTCCTCACCTTGAACGAAGGTCCAATTCCTAAGCAAAACTATGCCTAGAATTGACATATCAATAAACTACCTTGGGTCATCCTTAAAGACTGCCCGTAACATAATCTTAGCTTCATACTAAGTCATTATATACACTTGAGGTATATTCAAGTGCATTGCATACAATCCAAACCCTAGGATCAATCCTATCAACAATTTCCAATAATCACTAACTAGTATTTCAATACTATCAAGATTATTGTTATTGTACAAATATTCTCATTTAGTAATTCCCTACATGTTTACAATTATGTAGCAGCAACTTAAGTATTCAACCTAAATACATAAATATTCATTTATGTATCCACATATTTCATACATGGGTAAAATGCCTATTTCACAAAATAGTTCATTTATAACTCATTTAACCTCATATCATTCATATACCTCAAATCATTTCCAATTTCATTCTTTGGAAACTATATCAATATTTAATCAATATTTAATCATCATAATCCATGAAAAATTATGCTTTAGGCATTTAGGTAATCTCATGCTTAACCTACAAGTTGTAAGCAATTAGATGTCAATCCTCACCTCAAATGAGCTTTGAAACTTCCCTTCTTGATCCAATGACCAAAGCCTCGGCCAAGGAAGTTTGAGAACTGATTCCTTGCTTGGAAATGAGTGTTAAACAGCCTCCTCAAGGTGCTAGTTCAACCCCTAATCGTTGATACGAAAACAGCCCCTAGAATGGGTGTTTTCCGGCCAACTCGTTTCCTAGTTTTTTCCAATATTTGCTCTAGGTTAGTAGCTAACCTTTAAACCATTAAAATAACTTTACAAGGAAATATTATACACTTGGAGTAGTGTATAATAGTTCCACAAATCGTTCATATCATATAGAAAATGAAAAGAAAGGTTTTGGGGTTAAAACTCACTTAGAAGAGTGAATCCGTTTCTGCGAGGTCGTGTTCTGCTCGGACGATTTGGAGGCCTTCCACTACTCCGATTGCCTCAAACCAGACCTTCACGGATTCCTCGTCTTGAGAGCTTTCTTGTGGTATATTATACGTCTTATTTGGACGAGTGAAGCTCCAGTTATGGACCAAACAAGAAACTCTTGCACTGGAGGAAAAACCTGCGGGCAGTTTCCCTTTCTCTTGCTTTCTTTGGTTTTGTGTGGCTCTACTCTTCCAAGGACTTATGGAGTTCGAATGATATGTGGTAGGAGGCTCTCAAAGGCTATCAATAATGTTATCTCCTTCAAATGTATGGAAGAGAATGCATGTGAGAGAGAGTATGGTCTCCATGAGGTGTATTTGACATAGGTGGGTCTCCCTCCTTGACTTCTTTTGTCAAGTTCAGCTCCCAAGTCACCTATGGCCGCCCCCTCCCATCATCTAACCTTAATTTACTTGTCTTGAAGATGCTAGGGAGGTGTGGGGTGCTCTCCAAGTGATCCCAATTAATTTGGGGTCCAAAATATCTACCAATACTTCCAAAAAATGGGAAGATGGACCCTATTGTTTTAATTTTGTCAAGAGATGTCTTCTTGTACTCATTATTATTTATGTAGGCCAAGTCAACTTCATACATTATATTATTGATCCCCAATATGTGTAGGATCATCCCAATAATTTACATGATGAATATTATAGAAGGAAGAATCATACTCCCATTATTTAGCTCAATAATGTCAAAGATGGGACCATAGGCACTTGTATTCTTCTCTATTCATTCTATCACTTATTTTGACATTTTTCATTCATATTAGGACTACTAGCCATGTGGGTCACCCTCGAGTGGGCCTAGGACGCCATTCTTGAATACTTACTATTTTTAGTAAGTTGGCCCCAAAATAACGTTTGGGCTGCCCAACCTTTCTCAACTTGGTTTGAAAGGTTATGTATCATTATTTAGATAATGTTGGGCTCTTATATTTATTAAGAAGGCCCAAATAAGTATTTGCGATCCCATCACTAATATACGGGTTCAACCAGTACAATAATCAATCATGTACTACGTAGAACATTAATCGTTTTACAATTGTTTGACAATAGGAAATTCAATACATGATTTGTATTAATCGTTTTTTTTTTTTAAATGAAATTTCCAGATACGACCGGGTGCGGTGTCACAGATTGAGTTTCAGATTTCCATCTCTAACTAGTGAAAGTTTGTTCTCCTCGACAATAAACTAGTTTCAGAAATTAATTTTCATATACAGACCTTACTATTCTTTATTTTGCCTCTTCCTCTAATTATGTTTTGGCATGAGGAAAAGGTAAGACCTATTTTGAAAACCCAATAGAAGTATAAGAAATCCATGCTCCACAAAGTTTAAATGTTTCTGTTATATTGGATTAATTCTCACCGCTTCTAATGTTTAAAAGTCTTTTATAAAGCAACACCACTATTTGTTATCTTCGTTGAAGGCAGATCAATTTCCTTAATTAAAGGGTTTATGTTGTTTAACAAATTGGAAGAAGCTTGATACTTAAGAAAGCAAATGTAAATTTTAATAATGAATTGTCTACTGCATTAGAAGCATGATCTTATTTTGTTCTTCGTGGAGTTTTATTTCAAAATATGGACTGTTTTATTGGGGGTGCGAAAGCATTTTTTTTACAGCTACATAGTTGGTTTCTTAAAATTTTAGTCCTGAAATTCAGGCAGGCAGAACCTCAAACTTGAGTTTATATCTTAAGCCCCTAGGATGTTTTAGTTTGGAGATATTTCTAAATTACATTGTGTTTCTTTTGTCATTTTAATAAGCAATCAGGGCAAAGTGATTAACGTATATATATATTCTATGTTGTGGCCTTGTGAGTTTGTGTTGTAGTGTTAATAGAAAACATGAGAACATTTAAGCAAGTTTTCTTATTAAGGTAAATTATTAAGAAGTTGTTCTTGTTGTGATCTTTGTGTAGTCTTAAGTAGTAGTATGTCTCCCCAATAAGGGAAACATGATCAGATTGATAGTTGCATTAAAGCCACATGCTCATGTAAAGTAAAGTAAAGTAACCTTGTAAAAGATACAGAGTACTAAGCTATTACAGTTCCATTAAAACCATGTGAAAAGAAATAATGTGAGATGTCGTTATCCTGAGTTGTTCTAAGTTTCGAGGACGAAACTTTTATAAGGTGGGAGGGGTAACGCCCCGATTTTATGACCTAGTTATTTTAATAATTAACTATTAAAATTTATTTTAGTCGATTAAATATGTTTCTTCTATGACTAATGTGATCAATTATTTATCATGTGTTTTTATGGCAGATAGCGTTGACCGGTAAGCTCTAAAAATTTTAAGTGAAAAATAATGATCTAAAGTTTAATCAGTTTATGTTGAAAGAGAGTAATGCCATTTTTTTAGTTGGACTCGAAACAGGTTTATTAAATACTTAAGAGATCCAAATCAGTTATCTTAGCCCAAATAAATCTCTTTTATACTAAAAAAAAACCCTCGAGGATCGGCATTATCTAAATATATTACTACTCTTAAACCCTAGAAGACCCGTTCTCTCCGTTACCACCAGTCTTTCGTCCTTATCTAGTATTGAAGGAGAATTTCTCTCCAATGCTTCAATTGCCGGCCAAACCTTTAAGAGAGTATTGTCCCTGCAACTTATAATAAGGTAAGCTGAATTTTATTTTCCCTCTATCTTAATTTCCTGTCTCCAGAAAGTTCCTTCAATTCACACACTGAAGCTTTTGTTGTACCGTGAATCAATCTAAAATCTGGTGAATTCGAATTCTTCTTCCTCTAATTACGATCCTGATTTATTAATAAATTATCACTTATTTTGAAAGTTCAATTGATTTGTAGAATTGGTATTGAAAGAAAAGCCTTTAACTCTACTATCTTTCATAAAGGAAGATTAAGTTCCTGGAGTTCTTGATATACGAATTGAACATTTTATATCTAAGTCTTTTTTTTTACGCCACCCATCATTTAGTTTCCACTGCAATTTCAATTCCGTTTCTTGAAATTAGGTGATGAAATTGTATTTTGTTTAAAAATGGCAAGTTAGATAGCTCTTTTCCAAACGACATTAATGTTGGTTATAATAGCAAAAGACCATTGAATTGACCATTTGGTCAGCACATTGCAACTGAAAAACTGAGTTTAAACTTTAAAGTTTTGGTTTACCATTGGTTTCAGTCTTTTATTAGTATAATGAGTTTTAATTGTAATATTATACTTAATTAAAGATTTAAAAGAAGAGCTTACCGGAAGACGTTATCAAGGTGCCACACTTATCTGAGTATTTTGAGTTCAGCTGCTAACAGGTAAGTTCACTATCACCTGTACATGTTTGTTCAACCAAATGCAAGAAAGAAGTCTGGTTGATTTTTAACTCTGTTCTAAAAATCGTTCTAGGCGCCCGACTAGTCCCCGCCTAGGCGCTAGGCGGTGGTCGGGCGCCTCGATTTTCGTCTAGGCGCTCCGACTAATTGGTTTGCCGTCTAGGTGAATTAGTCGGCCGCCTATGGCGCCTAGTTGCCCGCCTAGAGCGCCTAATCGTCCGCCTAGGCCGTCTAGATTCGCCGAACATTACTTCACTTTTTAATTTTAATTTTCTAAGCGATATACATACTTTAACTTTAGCCATGGATATAAAGAAATGAAGTTGTAAATTAAGATAAAACTATATAGTTTGTATATATACCTAAATTTTATCATTATTTATATTTATAACATAATGAAGTTAAGTGATTAGTTATCATATACTACGTATGATTAAATGTGATAATTCTATCATCCATGTTTGTTAATGTATATGTATATATGTATTTTATACACATAAAAATACAATATTTCTTATCATATTTATGCAAAAATATAGATAAAAATGTAATTTCTATGTTTTCGACTAGTCCCCGCCTAGGCGCCCGCCTGGCCGCCTAGGCGCTAGGCGCTGGACTGGCGCCCGACTAGCGCTTAGCGCCTTTTAGAACATTGATTTTTAATAGGTAATTTTAGACTATTTGCTATTATGTGAACTATGTGAATTATGTGATGAGTTATGTTATTTGCTAGATTAAGTTATGTTTATTATCTGGCATAGTCAAGATTTGTCAGTACTTTTGTTTCAGAATTAATGATGTTTTTAGTCAAACGTCACCATAAAAAGAACTAATACTTAAAGTGAAAGATCAGGTGATATGTACTCGGGAACAAGTTCCCTCAGTTTATCAGTTATCAGCTTATCAGTTTCAGAGAGTCCGATATGTTTAGTGGGTCGCTCCCCTGAGCTATCAGATTGGCGCCTTTGAGTACATATCACGGGCCCACAGTTAAAATTAGCCACAAAGCATTTTACAGAAAGTTTGTGAGATCTCCTTCAGAGAGTTTTACAGAAAGACGTTTTTGAGATCTCTTTCAGAAAGTTTTACAGAGATGTTTGAAAAAGATATTTTGAGATCTCTTCAGCAGTTTTGAGAAATTATTTTAGAAAAATATTTTCCTTTTGAGATCTCACTCAGAATGTATTTGAGAAGTTATGTGTTAGTTATTTGTTCAGTGCATGCTTATAGCCTAATTTATCTATTGATAAATTGGCCTAGACTTCTAGATATTTTTGTGGAGCCATAGTGACTTACTAAGCGTAAAGCTTATCAATTTTCCTTCTTCGCATGTACAGATATTAAGGGTAAGGCCAAGGCCTAGGAAGATGATGAGGGAGTGGAACGTGTGCCGAAATGAGTTAACGGGAACGACCTTGGCGGCTTCTAGCTAGTTATTGTTTCGTTTCAGTATTTCAGTATTATAATAAAGAGATTATTATTAAGTATTTTATTTGAGAATTTGAAGTTTGAATAAATTCCTGAATCCAGGTGGTTATCACATTTTCTGGTGATAACTAGATTTTGTTGAGTTTTTATTTGGAGCTATATGTTAGTTATATTTGAGATTTTATCAGGGTTTATTTTCCTAAATAGATGACCATTATATTGCAGTTATTTTTAAAAGTAGTAAGTTAGTGTAACGCTTCCTTTAACCCTGAGAGGGGTGTTACATAAGGACATGTAAATGTTGTCATTTCTTGATCATCCGGATGAATTGGGATTTGGAAGAATCCAGAGAATCCGTCAAGAAAACAGAAATACTTCTGCTTAGCCATCCTCTCCAGCAATTGATCAATAAAAGGAAGTGGAAAATGATCTTTTCGAGTTGCCTTGTTGAGTTTGCGGTAATCAATGCACATGCGCCAACCAGTGACTATTCGGGTAGGAATCAGTTCATTTTTGTCATTCTTCACAACAGTAATTCCTCCTTTCTTTGGCACCACGTGGATAGGACTTACCCATTTGCTGTCCGAAATGGGAAAAATGATACCCGAACTTAACAATTTCAGAATTTCTTTTTTAACAACATCTTTCATGTTCGGGTTGAGACGCCTTTGGTGCTCAATGCTCGGCTTGTGATCATCCTCCAAGTAAATGTGGTGCATGCAGTAAGATGCCTTTATGCCAACAATATCATCAATGGTGTAGCCAATAACTCTTCGATGGCTTCGTAAGACTTGCAATAATCTTTCCACTTGTTGAAGATCCAAATCAGCATTCACAATGACAGGATAAGTGGAATCCGGACCAAGAAAAGCATATTTCAAAGTAGATGGAAGTGGTTTGAGTTCTACTTCAGGTGCTTTTCCTTTGACATTCAAGGATTGATCTTCAAGATTAAGCACTTCAAATTTAAGTGCTTTAGGCATCGGTAAAGATATGCTTTGCAACATTTCGAGGCATAAATTTACCATTTCATTGGCTTGCTCATCTGCAATAGATTCTCGTATGGTGTACTCCATTGGATCTTTAGAAAGCCAATAAGACTCCTCAAATGTATTTGTAGTACAAGAGTCTATAACATCAGCATAGTAACCATCAAGGACACAAGGTGTATCCTTACTCAGCTCTCGTACATTGAATTCGATCTTATCATCCCCAATCTCAAGGATAAGGGTACCCTTTTTGACATTGATAATAGCCCCTGCTGTAGCTAGAAAAGGTCTCCCTAGAATAACAGGAACTCGGGCATCTTCTTCCATATCCAAGACAACAAAGTCTCCCGGGATATAATACTTGTCAATTTTGACAGGAACATCTTCAAGAATGCCGATAGGATATTTGACAGATCGATCAGCCAATTGTAATGCCATTGTTGTTGGTTTGGGATCCCCCAAGTGTAGCTTTTGGCATAATGAATAAGGAATTAAGCTAACACTTGCACCAAGATCACAAAGAGCTTTGTTAACTTTAGATCCACCAATGGTACATGGAATTGAGAAGCTTCCAGGATCACATAACTTGGGTGTGATCTTATTTTGGATGATGGCACTGCATTCTTGACTCATTGCAATAGTGGCTGGATTCTCCTTCTTCTTTGTGAGAATGTCTTTGAGAAATTTAGCATATGAAGGAATTTCTGTAATGGCATCAAGCAAAGGAATTGAGATATCCAATTGCTTGATAACATTCAAAAATTTTGTTCTCCGCTCCTCCATATTGGCTTTCTTCAATCTGTTCGGATAAGGAACTGGGGGAATGTATTTCCTTACCGGACTTTCTCTTTGTTTCTTTGATCCTTCATGGTCATCAGTTGATTTCGGCATGGTACCGACATCATGTTCATTGTTGTTGTTTCCACCTTTCTGTTGTTGCACGATCCCTTCCTCCAACACTTCATGTTCTTGTTCATCACTAGAAAGGGGCAAGGATTGATGTTGCTTCCCACTACGAGTAGTGACGACATTCATTTGCTCCCTCGGATTTTCAGGACAAGCAGGGAGCTTACCCGTCACCTTAGTTGATGATGTAGATGCTTGATTAGCAATTTGATTCTCAAGCATCCTGTTGTGAGCTCGAAGTTGACCAAGTTCTTCAGTGATTTGTTTCAGGGTTTCAGCTTGAGATAGTTGGGACTTGAGAAGTTGGTCAACAATGTTTTCTAGGACGGGAGTTTGAGCTGTTTCGGGAGTGGGTAGAAGTGGATTTTGTTGCTGACTTGAAGGGTATGGAAGATTTTGAGTAGGTTTGTATTGTTGTTGGTTCACAACACCATGTCCACCTCTGAATTGCTGTTGTTGATTTTGGAAACCGGGTGGTGCACTTCGGTAAGTTTGTTGTGGATTAGCAGCTCCATTTTGATTGCTCCAGGAAAAACCGGGATGGTTTCTTCCTTGAGGATTGAAATTACCAAACTGATTTTGTTGGGGCTGCCGGTTGTAGTTGACATAGTCAACTTGTTCCATTGCTTCCCATGGACAAGTGGACTGATTGTGTTGTCCACCGCAAGATTCACACATAAGAACGGGAACCGGAGGTGTTGTTGATGCAGAGTTTTGCACAAGAGAGACTTGTGCCATCTTTTGGATCAGAGTCATCATGTTATCGACCTTTGTGGTTATGGCAGACATTTGATCAACTTCGTACATGCCTCCAACTTTTGGTGGAGCAGATGATCGCTCAGAATACCATGTTGATCCATTTGATGAAATGCGTTCCATCAATTCTTCTGCCTCTTCAAGTTCTAGGCACATGAATGATCCATTTGCGGACGCGTCCACAAGTATCCGAGAATTTTCACTTAGGCCTTCATAGAAAGCCGTCATCAAGTGCCAGTTTTGGATGTTGTGATGTGGACATTGTCGCTGAAGATCTTTGAATCTTTCCCAAGCCTCATAGAGGGGCTCATTGGGATTTTGTTTGAAAATTTGAATCATTCTCCGGATTTTCGCCGTTTTAGATGGCGGAAAAAATCTTTTGAGAAATTCACCATGAAGTTGATCCCAAGTGGAGAAGTGATTGTCTGGAAAAGAGTCAAGCCAACTCTGAGCTCGATCCCGTAGAGAGAATGGGAATAGGCGTAGTCTGACAGCATCAGATGGCACACCATTGATTTTAAAGGTGTTGCAAGCTCGATAGAACTTTGTGATGTGATTATTTGGATCCTCCGTTGGCGCTCCGCCAAATCGATCATTTGAAACCATGTGGATGATAGCAGGCTTGATTTCAAATTGGTTCATGTTAACCTCCGGTGGAATAACACTGTCATGCTCATCCACGGGAGGCGTGACATAATCATACAACGGTTTCCTGGTCCTTGTAACCTGATCCACGATTTGTTGATCTGGTTCCTGCTCATTTACAACAACATCGTTTGACATTTTTTTTATTTTTTCTGTTCACGTATGTGCTTTTCAATGTCAGAGAAGAATAACAATTCACAATTTGCACCACGTGAACGTGTAAGCATAAGTAGAAGGGAATTTGGATTGGGAAGAGAGAGAAAGAGAGAGATGAAAAGAAAAAAAATTGCGGAATTAATTAATTAATTAATTAAGGTTCGCACTTAGTCAATTGGTATAAATCGAATAAGACTAGTGAGCCCTTAGAGCAGTATTAATATATACAGTAATTCACCAGAATGCGGCAGGGCCGACAGATATGGTGATTTGAGAGGAAGAAAAAAAAATAACTACAGTAATAAATACAGTCTCCGCCAAGATGCAGCTGTGCCGACAGTCTGAGGATTATTAAGAAATAAAATAAAAAGTGCACGCCACCAACAAGCAGACACGGTCGACAAGCTTGGGGATGCAAAAAAAATGCAGAAATTAAATTGCTGAAATTAAAGTGCGATAATTAAAGTGCAAAAATTAAAGTGCGATAATTAAAGTGCAGAAATTAAAGAGTTGGTCTGACCATGTAGGCGGAGTATCCTTAAATTATTATGTACAAGTAAACGGTCCGACCATATAGGCGGATTATCCGTTGAATTAATATGTACAAATTAGCGGTCCGACCATATAGGCGGATTATTCGTTGAATTAAAATGTGACAATATGTCCAATGGTCCAAATGTCCAGATATATGTTCAGTTAACAAGTCCAACTCCAATGCGCTAAGGTAATTAATCACAGTTCAATTTGGTTTTTTTTTTGAACTTTAATTAATTACTCGTATTTTTTTTTGAACCTGCAAGAGCAAACAAGATAACAACAAAATAATATACACACAATTTACAATAACTAAAATCAAAAGTTCATGCTTTCACTTTTTTTTTTCAAAACTGCTTCCCCGGCAACGGCGCCAAGTTGGTGTGTAGCATATAATGGGCACACAACTATTTTTTACCCAAGGAAGTAGGGTGTCGAACCACAGAGAAGCGGGAAATAAAATAATTAAGCACAAACTAAGGATTAAAGTTGGGAGTGCGTTTCTTTTGATTTTTTTGGTTGCTTGGAAAAGTAATAAAATAAAAGTGATTGGGATGAGAGATTTTTATCAACACAAAGTTCAACCAATAGCAAGTAGGGGTAGAAATTGGTAACTAATTGTTCAATGTTTAATTGAAAGACATAATTGTTAATTTTATTCTTAGATAGATTGTGAGAAGTTGTAGATAAATATTTTTAGGACCCAACACAAGTCATCTAAGATAAGTAACTAGTCAACATTTCCCAGTGATGGCCAAAATGAGACTAGTTGTTTAAGTGCAACAACAACCTTAATTATTAACTATATTATTTACCCAACCCCGTGGTGTAAATAATATAATTAAATAATTAAATTCTCCCGTAAAACTTCAATTCGGGACAAGGTAAAAGAAGTTTAACGATGTGTTCAGAAAGTGTTCATTTGTGTATTTAACAAACAATATGTTTATGATTGAGTACTCATAATATATATCACAAACATAACTTAATTAATTTTCTGGACACAACAATCTAAATAGAACAAACTTAACAATTAAAATCAATATAAATTAAAACATGATAAGAACAATTAATTAACCAATTTCTAGCCCCAAATTTATTTAGCTATACATGTTGGGAAGCTTAGAAATAGATGAATCCATAATTAAAGTACAAGATTTAATGAGATAAGGAAGATCAAACTTGTGATAGATGACAATCCTTGAAGCTTTGGTGCTAATCTTGACTTAATCTTGGATAAGGAAGTGATTAGTTGTGGTTGAAGATGGGTTGATGATTTGAAGGTGAAGAATGAAGAGAGAAGGGGGAGGAAATGATTCTGGGAGGTTTAGAGAGAAGTTGGCTCGAGATATTGTGTGGAAGGAGATGGATTAAGCCTTATAATGATAAGATGATTAATGATTAATTGCTGGAATTTACGGAACCGAATAGTATATGTACAAGAAATCGCGTCTGGGTATCAACAACATGTAGCAGTGTAGCGGCGAAAGATTGGTGTCGTGACACGGAGGTTGTGGGTTCGATTCCGTGCTTTGACTCCTTTTTTTTCTTCTTTTCCTTGCTGCGATGGGATGCAATTACAATAAGCTCGAGCTGAACTATCTCAACTTTGACACTTAGCCCGCTGGTTGGGTGTGCCTTCTGTCATCCCTGGGACCAGAGTTTGAATCCCATCTCTATTTTTTTCTTAGTTTTGCTTTCTTTCTTCAATGTACTCCATATTTGCTTTGAAGGAGATTCCACTTTTTTTTTGCCCTCTAACTTGAACTTTTATTTTCTTCTTTTCTTCACACTCAAATGTATCCAAATAGCATCAAATGTATCTAAATAGCATCAAATGTACCTGAAAATATAAAATACCCGTATAGAACTGCACTAATACAAACTAACGACAAATAATAAAAATATGTACAAAAGTAGAACTTTAATAACTAAAATTAACAACAAACTAAGCCTAAAAAGTGTGTAAAATATAAGTATATCATCTGTTTCATAGATCTCCACGAGATTGCGGTATTACCATAAGTAAATACGTACCCAGTTTGTGATTTTGCCTTTTGAGGATCTGATAAGTATCCGGCGTCTGCATACCCGATTAAAGAAGCTGTTGCATCTTTGTGGTAGAATAGGCCGAGATCAACTGTACCACGGAGATAACGGAATATGTGCTTGATCCCGTTCCAATGACGTCTTGTTGGGCATGAACTGTACCTAGCTAATAAATTTACAGAAAATGCAATATCTGGTCTAGTATTATTAGCTAAATACATTAAAGCTCCAATAGTACTCAAATATGGTACTTCGGGACCAAGTATTTCTTCGTCGTCTTCTCGGGGATGGAATGGATCATCGTGTATGTTGAGAGATCGAATGACCATTGGTGAAGTCAAAGGATGGGCTTTGTCCATATAGAATCTCTTCAACACTTTCTCGGTGTAATTGGATTGGTGGATGAAAATTCCATTCTTCAAATGCTCAATTTGAAGTCCGAGACAAAATTTGGTTCTCCTGAGATCTTTCATTTCAAATTCTTTCATAAGATATTTTGCAGTATTTTCAATTTCATCGGGAGTTCCAATAATGTTTAAGTCATCTACATATACTGCAATTATGGTGAATCCCGAATTCGATCGTCGAATGAAAACACATGGACTAATTGGATCATTCTTATATCCTTCTTTGAGAAGGTATTCACTGAGACGATTATACCACATTCGTCCAGATTGTTTTAGTCCATACAATGACTTTTGTAGTTTAATGGAGAATATGTCTCGAGATTTCGAGCTATAAGCTTCAGGCATTTTAAATCCACCGGGAACTTTCATGTAAATGTCTGTATCAAGTGAACCATATAGATAGGCGGTCACTACATCCATTAGGCGCATTTGCAGCCTTTCAAAAACAGACATGCCAATGAGAAACCTTAATGTAGTTGCATTAACTACTGGAGAATAGGTTTCTTCATAATCGATTCCCGGCATTTGAGAAAAACCTTGGGCAACAAGTCGGGCTTTATATCTAACAATTTCATTTTTCTCATTGCGTTTACGCACAAATACCCATTTAAAACCCACAGGTTTTACGCCTTTTGGCGTAGGGACTATCGGTCCAAAAACATCACGTTTTTCAAGTGATTTTAATTCAGCCTGAATAGCTTCATTCCATTTTGGCCAATCTTGTCGTTCCCGACATTCTTCAATTGATGTTGGCTCATTGTCATTGTTTTCATTCATAACATTTGTAGCAACGGCATAGACAAATATCTCATTAATATTAATATCTTTTCGATTCCATTGCATTCCAGTAGAAACGTAGTTTATTGAAATTTCATAATTATCAACGTTTCTATCAGTATCTGGAATATCTTCCTCATTTAAGGAAGTTGGATCATTATTTGAGATGTTTGTTCTGTCAATATCATTTTCTATGCCAGTATTTTCAAATTGTTCATTTTCTTGTTCAAAAGGATGAACATCTTTGGCATCACAGATCAATTCCTGCCTTTTAGTTTTTCTTGGTTTTATATCTTTTGATCCAAGTGGCCTGCCACGCTTTTTGCGTATAGAAGAATCAATTGCAAGAGATTTTTCAGAATTCTCCGCTGGAATTTCAATTCTGGCAGGGACATTCATTGCAGGAATATGTGACTTTGTCACTTTCTTTGTATCTGTGAATGCATCAGGCAACTGATTTGCAACATTTTGTAAATGGATTATCTTTTGCACCTCTTGTTCACATGTATTTGATCTAGAATCAAGGTGTGATAATCCTGTTGCATTCCATGTTATTTCTTTCGTACTTGGGTCCGATTTATTAGTTTCTCCCCCTAAGATTGGGAATACTGTCTCATTGAAATGACAGTCAGCGAACCGTGCGGTGAATAAGTCACCAGTCATCGGTTCAAGATATTTGATTATTGAGGGAGATTCAAATCCAACATAAATTCCCAACCTTCTTTGAGGACCCATTTTTGTACGATGAGGTGGAGCAATCGGAACATAAACAACACAACCAAATATTTTTATGTGTGCTAAGTTTGGCTCTTGTCCAGTAACTAATTGCATTGGGGAATATTCATGATATGCAGTCGGTCTAAGCCGAATTAAATTTGCTGCATGCAAAATTGCATGTCCCCAAGCTGATGAAGGTAAATTACACTTCATTAATAATGGTCTAGCGATTAATTGTAATCGTTTAATCAAAGATTCAGCAAGACCATTTTGTGTATGGACATGAGCAACAGGGTGCTCCACATCAATCCCAACTGACATACAATAGTCGTTAAATGATTGGGAAGTAAATTCTCCTGCATAATCAAGTCGGATTCTCTTTATAGAATGATCCGGAAAATGAGCTCTTAATCGTATAATTTGAGCGAGGAGTTTAGCAAATGCTAAATTTCTAGTCGATAAAAGACTAACATGTGATCGATCAACGTGTTGAAGCATCAATCAACACCATAAAATATCGAAATGGTCCACATGGCGGGGCTATCGGCCCACAAATATCTCCTTGAATCCTTTCTAAAAATGCAGGTGATTCAGTTGCAATTTTGGTCATAGAAGGCCTGATGATCATTTTGCCAAGAGAACAGGCCTTTCAATGAAAATCACTTGATAATGGAACCCTGATATTCTTTAATGGGTGTCCAAGTGAAGTCTTAATGATTTTATGCATCATTACTTGGCCTGGGTGACCTAAACGGTCATGCCACAACATGAATGTTTTCTGATCATCTAACTTTGTGTTAGAAACCACATTTATTTCAAATGGACTAATATATGTGAAATATAGTCCTGAGGAATAAGCTGGCATTTTTTCATAAATATTTTTAGTGCCAGATTTAGTTATCGTAAGACAAAGATATTCCTTTTGGTTTTCATTCATGGTTTCAATGTGATAACCATTTTGACGCATATCTTTAAAACTCAATAGATTTCTTCGCGATTTGGTGGATGATAAGCACAACAATTATCTATATTTTATATAGGTAATTATGATTATCTGTACAAATTTTCAAAGATAAAACAGATAAAAATCCCAATTTGAGCGAAATCGCACTTAGACGTCACAATGAAGAAACGAGAGTCAATGGGAAAAAGGGACCAAGAACCGGCACATCGGGGTCAACAACGGGCGTCAAACGGAACAAAAAAGTGAAGAAAACACAAAATGGGGTTAACCGGCGCCGGTCCACTCAATAACCGGCGCCGGTCTGTTGTTTTTTTCGCACAAATGGCAATCCAGTAGCTTAACTGGCGCCGGGATGACCTTATAACCGGCGCCGGTTAGGCCATTTTTTCAGCTATTCCTGCGCTCAGTGAAGAACCGGCACCGGTTAGGTCTGAAACCGGCGCCGGTTAGGTCCGATTCTGCATAAAACATAAAGACGTGCAGCAATATTTTGATGGGAAAACTTCACCTTCTTCATGATCTGATCAAATATCTCTCCCATGCCTAATTGCTGGGCTTGAATAGACTAAAAGATGCCAATCTTTAGCCTATATAAAGCCCCCAATTCGTCAAATAAGATCATCATTCCATTCTTGAAGATTAAATTTCAGTTTTTATATTTCCTTTTTGCATTTTCTTGAAGTGTTGGAGAAGAAGCCATTTCTCTCCTCTACAATTGGTTCTAGGTATTATTTCTTGTATGTTATTGTATTTCATTGTTCTTAGTTACACTTTTGTAATTAATATGAGCTCAAGGAGCTAAGTTCTTAGCTAAGGCTAGGGATGAACTTCTATGCCCACTAGGTGTTTGATAAAAGTTCTAAACCAATAAATTGTGATTTATCCTTTACATTTTGATTGTTTATGACTATGGTGTACAACATAGAAGTATGTTAAACTTAGTTTATGCTTGCAATTAACGTTGAGGTCTAAACTATGAACATTAAAGGATAAACATATATATTACCGAGAATAGAAATATATCCGGTATTATATGATACGGGTGTGATGTCTTGATATTCAACGGGGTTTTCGGTAGATGAATGTAAGCCGTAACGGGACTTACACGTAACGAAAACCACGCTCTCGCTGCCTTAATCGGAGTTGAGAATATATTAGCGACATCGTATTCATAATTATTGGTAAAGAACTAATATTCAACCCTATTAAAGCATTTAAGTGATTCCCGAAGCCTTAGTTGTTGTTATCAATCACTTTAATCAAATTAATTCAAGTTATATCTCTGAAAATTAAAAAGAAGAACCAAGTTGTTGTTTTCACAACAACACACAACTCAAAATCCCTGCACTTTACTCATTTACTCATTCAAAGTCATCTACTCGCGGACTAAATTAAACAACGTTTCCCTGTGGATTCGACCCGGTATTTTACCGGAATTTATTACTATATCGGCACTTGTACACTTGCAAGTTCAGCCCGGTCAAGTTTTTGGCGCCGTTGCCGGGGAAACGGTCTTGTTTAATAAAGTCCAAACAATCAAAAATCCTGAACTTATTTTATTTATTTCTTTTCGCAACTTCACTTGATCTTGGAAGGGTTTATTTTTGTGTGTGTGTAGATATTCCTTTGTGTTTGCATGCATTTGAGAAGTCGAGGTTCTAAATTTCTTGAACCACTTGACCTTGAAATAGAAAAAACCTGCAAACACATTCGGAAGGAGCAAAAAGCCACAAAGATGATGCCCACACTCAACGAACGGAAGAGGCCCGTTGTAGCGACCTCCCCCTCTTGCATTGTGCTAAGCGAAGATGCGAGGGACTATGAACTAAAGCAAAGCTACTTCAATGCTATGCCTCAGTTTCATGGTCAATTGGGGGAGAATCCATTGAACTTTATCGCTGAGTTCTATGGGTTCATTCAAGGGATTCCAAGGAACAAGCTAGCCGAAGATGATCTCAAGCTCAAATGCTTCCCCTATACTCTCAAAGGGGCAGCAAGAGGATGGTTCCTAGAACAAGCTCCGGCAAGCTACACTACATGGGAAGGTATATACAATGCCTTCATGTCTAAATACTACACGCCCACCATGACTCACGAGCTTAGACAACGCATTTTCAATTTCAAACAACAAAATGGTGAGCTCTTTCAAGATGCATGGCGGCGTTTCAAATCATTGCTAAGGGAATGCCCACATCACCGCATTCCCCTAGACCTTCAAATTGACACATTCTACAATGGCTTGAACGCATCTTGTCAAGCCATTGTGGACAACCGAGCCGAGGGCTATATTGGGAACAAGAATGAAACTGAAGCACTCCGAATCATTGAATCCATTGCTTCGAATCCTCAACTCCAAGGAGGTGATTACAAAGTGGTCGGGATTAATGAAATCTCTATCACGACGGAGATAAACAAAAGGCTTGAAGAAATGGAATCAAAGATTGAGCAAAAGTTCCAAACGGCTCTACAAGCCGTATTGGGAGGAGTCAAACAAATAGCCAACGTGGAGAGCATACCGAACCCGGAAAGTGATTTATCTCAACAACTTGAAGAAGTAAATTATATGAACTCCTATGGGAATCGGGGGAACAATAACTATTCAAATCAACAAAGGTGGAAGCCACAAGCTAGTTCCTCACAACCTCTGTTCTAAAAATCGTTCTAGGCGTCCGACTAGTCCCCGCCTAGGCGCTAGGCGGTGGTCGGGCGCCCCGATTTTCGTCTAGGCGCTCCGACTAATTGGTTAGCCGTCTAGGTGAATTAGTCGGCTGCCTATGGCGCCTAGTTGCCCGCCTATACCGCCTAATCGGACACCTAGGCCGTCTAGATTCGTCCAACATTATTTTACTTTTCAATTTTAATTTTCTAAGCGCTATATGTACTTTGACATTAGTCATGGATATAAAGAAATGAAGTTGTAAATTAAGACAAACCTATATACGTATGTTTGTACATATACCCAAAGTTTATTATTATTTATATTTATAACATAATGAAGTTTAGTGATTAGTTATCATATACTACGTATGATTAAATGTGATAATTCTATCATTCATGTTTGTTAATCTATATGTATATGTTTTTATACACACAAAAATACAATATTACTTGTCATATTTATGCTAAAATATAGATAAAAATGAAATTTATATGTCTCCGACTAGTCCCCGACTAGGCACCCGCCTAGCCGCCTAGGCGCTAGGCGCTGGGCTGGCGCCCGACTAGTGCCTAGCGCCTTTTAGAACATTGCTCACAACCCCAATCCGGAGCAGCTAATTTTGGGCAACCCAAGGAGACTACCATGGAGGATATGATGCAATTCATGTCCAAAAGCATGGCAAGCATGAAGGCCCAAAATGAGGAAAATCATCATAGAGTGGAGGCATCCATTGGGAATCTCCACTCTCAATTCACCAAGTTGGATCTTCGATTTGAAGATCAAAATATGAAGCTCAACCAACGCATCGACACCATTGAGCAATACAACAAGGCATCCATTCGGAATCTTGAAGTACAAATGGGACAACTTGCTCAAAAAGTAAGTTCTAGGGAGCAAGGCAAATTTCCTACAACCACGGAGATGAACCCAAGGGAGAACGTGATGGCCATTACCACAAGGAGTGGTAAGACGACGGAGGACCCGAAGATGCCGGAAGAGGAGGAGACCCCGAAAAAGCAAAACAAAGATGGAGATGAGGAACATATGATGCCACCATCCAATATGGCTAACTATGTTCCTCCCATTCCATATCCTCAAAGATTGAAGAAAAAGAATGATGGTGCTCAATATAGAAAATTCCTTGATATTTTTACTAAATTGAGCATCAACATTCCATTTGCCGAAGCGATAGCGGAGATTCCATCTTATGCCAAATTCTTGAAGGGCATACTCTCAAATAAAAAGAAATTGGCAGAATTTGCTACCATTGCCCTCACGGAGGAGTGTAGTGCCATCCTACAAAACAAACTCCCTCCTAAATTGAAGGACCCCGGAAGCTTCACGGTGCCATGTTCTATTGGTAAGATTGGAGAGGTAAGATCCCTTTGTGATCTTGGTGCTAGTATCAACCTCATGCTCCATTCTTTATTTAAAAAGCTTGGTGTGGGGGGACTTCAATCAACCACAATAGCCTTACAACTTGCGGATAGATCAATTCGCTACCCTATTGGAGTTATGGAGGATGTGCTTGTTAAGGTTGGAAAATTCTACTTTCCTGTGGACTTTCTTATTTTGGAGATGGAGGAAATGGAGATCCCTATCATTCTTGGAAGGGCATTTTTAGCCACCGCAGCTGCCCTTATTGATGTTAAGAACGGAATTGTCAAATTCCTTGTTGGAGATGAAGAGCAAGAGTTCCATGTTTGGGATTCTTTGAAGAAGCAGCATGATGATTCCTCTTGTTTTAACATTGACATTCTTGACACTTTGGCTAAAGAGTGTTTTGGGAAAATCATTCATGAAGACCCTTTGGAGACTTGCATCATGCTAGGATGTAATGAAAAAGAAGAAAGCCATGAACTTCTTGAGGAAGTTATGTACTTACAAGCCGGAGCTCCTTTCAAACAATTCCGACAAAAGTTTGAAGATCTTGGAACAAGTAAGTCCACATTAAAACCATCTCTTGAGGTCCCACCAAAACCATCTTTGAAAACTTTACCGGAGCACCTCAAATATGCATTTCTTGGAGACAACTCAACTTTCCCGGTAGTAATTTCTTCTTCACTCACATCTCTTCAAGAAGAAAAATTACTACGGGTATTGAAGGATCACAAAACATCTATTGCATGGTCCTTGGCGGATATTAAGGGTATTAGCCCTTCTCTTTGTATGCACCGGATTTTTATGGAGGAGAATCACAAACCCACGGTGGAGCATCAAAGGAGGCTAAACCCCAACATGAAAGAGGTAGTTAAGGAGGAAGTTCTCAAACTCCTTGACTATGGCATAATTTACCCCATTTCGGATAGTAAATTTGTAAGCCTCGTTCAAGTCGTTCCAAAAAAGGGTGGAATCACGGTGGTAGCCAATAGTAAGAATGAATTAATTCCTACTAGAATGGTCACCGGTTGGAGGATGTGCATAGACTACCGGAAATTGAACTCCGGCACAAGGAAGGACCACTTTCCCCTTCCATTCATGGATGAGATGTTGGAGCGTGTTGCGGGAAATGAGTTCTTTTGTTTCTTGGATGGATTCTCCGGCTATTTTCAAATAGCTATCTCTCCCGAGGACCAAGAAAAGACAACATTCACGTGTCCTTTTGGCACATTTGCCTATAGACGGATGCCATTCGGGTTATGCAATGCCCCCGGGACATTCCAAAGATGTGTGATGGCAATTTTTGCGGACATGGTGGGAGACTTCATGGAGGTATTCATGGATGATTTCTCTGTTTTTGGAAATTCGTTTGACTCATGCTTACTTTCCCTTGAGAAAGTGTTAACTCGGTGTGAAGAAACCGATTTGGCTCTCAATTGGGAAAAATGCCATTTCATGGTAACCGAAGGAATTGTCTTGGGGCACAAAATTTCCTCCAAAGGCATTGAAGTCGACCAAGCAAAAATTGAAGTCATAAAGAAGCTACCCCCTCCACACTCGGTGAAAGCTATCTGAAGTTTTCTAGGGCATGCCGGTTTCTATCGGCGATTCATTAAAGATTTCTCAAAAATCGCTAAACCTCTATGCGATTTATTAGCCAAGGATGCCCCTTTTGAAATCACTCCAACTCGGCTCAAAGCTTTCAACACTTTAAAGGAAGCTCTTACCACGGCCCCTATTATTACATCACCGGATTGGTCTCTTCCATTCGAATTGATGTGTGATGCTAGCGATCATGCTATCGGTGTGGTACTTGGGCAAAGAAAAGAAAAGAAAATTCATGCCATATACTATGCATCGAGGTTACTTCATGATGCGGAGCTCAATTATGCCACCACCGAGAAGGAATTTCTAGCCGTCATTTATGCTTTTGACAAATTCCGGTCTTACCTCATTGGCCAAAAAGTGATTGTTTATACCGATCACTCCGCCATCAAATATCTCATGAACAAGAAGGATGCCAAACCAAGGTTAATTCGTTGGGTTTTATTACTCCAAGAATTTGACCTTGAAATCCGAGACAAGAAGGGGAGTGAAAACCTTGTGGCGGATCATCTTTCACGACTTGAAGGCACCCCCAACCCCAAGGAAGAGGAGATAAGAGATGATTTCCCATATGAGCAAATCATGGCAATCAAAGAGGTACAACTACCATGGTTCACTGATTTTGTTAATTTTCTTGCAAAGGAAATTATACCTCCATCACTCACTTTCCATCAAAGAAAAAAATTCCTAAGTGATGTAAAGCATTACTATTGGGATGAACCATATCTCTTCAAACATTGTGCCGACGGAATTGTTAGAAGATGCATACCCGATGAGGAAATCATGTCCGTCTTAAACCATTGTCACAACCTTCCTTGTGGTGGTCATCATGGACCGGACCGAACGGCGGCAAAAGTCCTCCAATGTGGTCTTTTCTGGCCAACATTATTCAAAGATGCAAGAAGTTATGTGAAAGCGTGTGACCGATGTCAAAGAACCGGAAATCTTAGCCGGAGGAATGAAATGCCTCAAAATATGATCCTTGTGGTTGAACTCCTTGATGTGTGGGGATTGGATTTCATGGGACCCTTCCCTAACTCATATGGGAAAAGCTATATCCTTGTGGCCGTGGACTACGTCTCAAAGTGGGTGGAAGCAATAGCTCTACCCGACAACACTAGCAAAAGTGTGGGGGAGTTCGTGAAGAAAAATATTTTCTCACGGTTTGGTGTGCCCCGTACCATCATAAGTGACAATGGCACACATTTCAAAAATACCCATTTTTCGAGCTTGCTAAAGAAATATGGGTGCAATTTCCGAACAGGGGCAGCTTATCATCCACAAACCAATGGGCAGGTTGAAGTATCCAACCGAGAGATTAAATCAATCCTAGAGAAAACAGTCACCACCTCTAGGAAAGATTGGGCTTTAAAATTAGATGATGCGCTATGGGCATACCGGACGGCTTACAAAACACCGTTGGGTATGTCACCATACCGGCTTGTCTATGGAAAATCATGCCACCTTCCCGTAGAACTTGAGCACAAAGCACAATGGGCGCTCTCCAAGCTAAACCTTGGTCCTACACTCTCAAAAAAGAGGAGGATGTTCCAATTGGCAGAACTTGAAGAACTCCGAAGGGATGCATATGAGAATTCCCGCATCTACAAGGAAAGGGCAAAAGCTTGGCACGACAAAAACATCAACCGGAGAGACTTCTACGTCGGCCAAAAGGTATTACTCTTCAACTCTAGACTTCGCCTTTTTCCCGGAAAGCTAAAATCCCGGTGGTCGGGACCGTTCACAATCACCGAAGTCCGACCATACGGGTCAATGATGATTCAAAAGGGTGACCAAACACCATTTCTTGTAAATGGTCACCGACTCAAGTCATACATGGAGTATCATAACACCTCGGCAACCACAACTTGCCCATTGGAGGAGTAAAAAGGTACGTTGCGTCCGGCCTATGACGTTAAACTGAGCGCTAATTGGGAGGCAACCCAACATAAAATTTCAATTATAAAGAAATATGCTTAGCTACACAAATATTCATTATTATTTATAATTTAACAAATTATAAATAATTATGTTCATTTAAAAATAGACATAATTTATTTATAATTGAAAACAAAAAAAAAAAAAAAAAAAAAATCCAAACCGGCGCCGGTCTCCTTACCAGCCGGCGCCGGTTGCCCTTAAACCGAAACACAGATCGGAGGCAGTAGCTTAACCGGCGCCGGGTCCCCTACCCTAACCGGCGCCGGGTCTGTTACTTAAAACCCAGACCAGCCGATTTTCGGCCTTACGCAAGAAGCAAACGAAGCCCCCTTCGATCGAGCTCTTCCAACAACGCCACCCCAACACCAAATCCTCCATAAGCTTTGAGTTCTAAGCCAACAAAGTCCAAATCCATCACTCTCTAAGCTCCACAACATCATCTTCAAGCCTCTTCTCCACCAAATCAAGGTAAAAAGGCTAAAACCCCCATTTTTTTCAAAATCTCGAAATTCTACCTTCCTTTTCAATTTTTGGCCGAATTACATGTTTATGATTGATAAAAGTAGATCACTTGTGCTTATATGATGAATGTGAACATGATTCTTGCCAAAAATTTGAGATTAAAGTTGAGAATTGGGGGAAGTTCTTGCAAATTTTTCATTTTTAACCCTAGGTCCAAATTTCTTGCTTAATTTCAAATTATTTCTACAATTGATGACTTGAATGATATTGAAATACTTTGTATTGATATATAAACATTCCACACATCTTAGTTGCATAATTTGTGATTAAACTTGAAATATTGGGATATTAATGAAAAATTTAGAAAAAATATACCTTGAATTGATGAAGTTTATGGTGTTGTGTGTCTATGTTCTCTTCTAACCTTGCAGGATGGCTCCGAAAAGAAAAGCAAATGCCGGCGCATCATCTTCCTCTTGTTCCAACAACACTCGTTTCACCACCCGTGCCAATGAGGAGTGGTACGAGGAAAGGAAGAAGTGGAAAATCGTGGAAGAAAAAACTGTACACCCGGATATCGATGCGGATTTTCACCTCACCGAAGTGTTCGCCCGGTTTGGATGGGCAATGATGCTAACTTTGACCGGAGCATATTATCCCCGGTTGGTCCGGGAGTTTTATGCTAATATCACCGACAAAGAAACCGGATTCGCGGAGATCCAAACAATGGTCAAAGGAAGAAACATCAAGGTTGACCCGGAACTCCTCTCAAACATCCTAGAGATAAGCAATGCAGGCCCCACTTTGGAGTACAATCAAAGTGGCATTCTTAGTGACAAAACATACGATGAGGTGGCGGCAAGACGGTTCTTTGGGCTCGAAACAAGCTTTAATACCAAATACTTATGGGACATCCACACACGCCTCATTGTCTATCTCATTGGTTTCAACATCGTTCCCCATGCTAGCGACTGCCACAAAGTCCGAAAGATTGATCTTTACCTTCTTCAAAAGATGCTAGTCGGGCTAGGGGATATAGAAGGAATACCACTACCTCGCCTCATCATCAAAAACATGAAAACGGTGGTACTCTCCAAAAAGGGTGAAAAAAATTTTTGTCACCCTCTTTTACTCACTAAGATTTTCAGGCACTTTCGGGTAGACTTTGATGGTGAGGAAGTTGCATACACCACCAAATCTAATGTTTTGGACAAAGATACTATGGGTGCACTCAAATACAAATTGTCCAACTCCGGGAAATGGTATTTCCCCGAAGGCATTGGTTTGAGAAGAGATGGCAATGTGGCGGAAGAGGAACGTGAAGATGAAGCCATGGAAGATGCTCACGATGATGACGTTGCACCCGAACCACCAGTGCCACCACACACTACCGACCCCGCACTAGCATACTTGGTTCATTCCATGGCTCGAATGCACACGCGGATGGACGAGAAAGACGCACGCCAACAAAGGTTTGAGGAGCGTTTCGACACATTCACCAACTACTACTACTCCCAACATGGGTACCCCCTACCGACCCACACCAGTGACTCCCCCTGCTCTTGTTTCCTTTTTCTCATGACATTACTTTCCTCTAAACACACCTTTATTGCGGATGTTGTTGAAAGTACTTGTTTATCATGCATGATACATTGAGACAATGTATTATAAGTGTGGGGGGTGCATCTCATGGGTAGTTCAAAACAAATTTTGTGTGCAAAAATAATTTTTTTTTAGGAAGGTAAAATTGTCATATTTCTCTTTTTAAAGGGTATTTGGTTGAGAAAGTTTTTTTTTTTCATTATTTACAAAACCTATCATTTTTTTTAGACTACTCTTTACTCTTGAAAATTATTCCAGAAAAAAAAAAATAAAAATAAATTCTTGTGACTAGAAAGCATCTCCTTCCTTCATTTCCAAAAATGGTCAAATACTACATTCAAGCACCATTTTGTAACACAAAACCCATTCTCACACCTCATCAAATAAATTGGCATCATCAAAATGACTATCAGTAAATACTAGTTGAAGATCTTTTTCAAATGAGTTAAAAAAAAAAAAAAAAAGTAAATAACTCATGGTCTCAATTTAGTAGTTCAATTGATTCATACAACTGAAAGTCGAAAACACACCAAATAGCCATCCCACTCACCCAAAAGAGTCACAGTCACAAATCACTCCTTTATTCTCAAGAGTATTAGCAGTTTTCTAAATCCAAATGATACTTTTTGTATTTAATTAAAAAAAAAAATTGGTTTTTGGACCGAGAATGAGAAAAGAGTTTATATGCCACTTTTACCTCTCTTAAAAATTTATTTATTTTTGTATATATCTTTGTTGAAACTAACCCAAAACATACAAGGTGACGACATTGCTCGAGGACTAGCAACGCTCAAGTGTGGGGGAATTTGATAAGCACAACAATTATCTATATTTTATATAGGTAATTATGATTATCTGTACAAATTTTCAAAGATAAAACAGATAAAAATCCCAATTTGAGCGAAATCGCACTTAGACGTCACAATGAAGAAACGAGAGTCAATGGGAAAAAGGGACCAAGAACCGGCACATCGGGGTCAACAACGGGCGTCAAACGGAACAAAAAAGTGAAGAAAACACAAAATGGGGTTAACCGGCGCCGGTCCACTCAATAACCGGCGCCGGTCTGTTGTTTTTTTCGCACAAATGGCAATCCAGTAGCTTAACCGGCGCCGGGATGACCTTATAACCGGCGCCGGTTAGGCCATTTTTTCAGCTATTCCTGCGCTCAGTGAAGAACCGGCACCGGTTAGGTCTGAAACCGGCGCCGGTTAGGTCCGATTCTGCATAAAACATAAAGACGTGCAGCAATATTTTGATGGGAAAACTTCACCTTCTTCATGATCTGATCAAATATCTTTCCCATGCCTAATTGCTGGGCTTGAATAGACTAAAAGATGCCAATCTTTAGCCTATATAAAGCCCCCAATTCGTCAAATAAGATCATCATTCCATTCTTGAAGATTAAATTTCAGTTTTTATATTTCCTTTTTGCATTTTCTTGAAGTGTTGGAGAAGAAGCCATTTCTCTCCTCTACAATTGGTTCTAGGTATTATTTCTTGTATGTTATTGTATTTCATTGTTCTTAGTTACACTTTTGTAATTAATATGAGCTCAAGGAGCTAAGTTCTTAGCTAAGGCTAGGGATGAACTTCTATGCCCACTAGGTGTTTGATAAAAGTTCTAAACCAATAAATTGTGATTTATCCTTTACATTTTGATTGTTTATGACTATGGTGTACAACATAGAAGTATGTTAAACTTAGTTTATGCTTGCAATTAACGTTGAGGTCTAAACTATGAACATTAAAGGATAAACATATATATTACCGAGAATAGAAATATATCCGGTATTATATGATACGGGTGTGATGTCTTGATATTCAACGGGGTTTTCGGTAGATGAATGTAAGCCGTAACGGGACTTACACGTAACGAAAACCACGCTCTCGTTGCCTTAATCGGAGTTGAGAATATATTAGCGACATCGTATTCATAATTATTGGTAAAGAACTAATATTCAACCCTATTAAAGCATTTAAGTGATTCCCGAAGCCTTAGTTGTTGTTATCAATCACTTTAATCAAATTAATTCAAGTTATATATCTGAAAATTAAAAAGAAGAACCAAGTTGTTGTTTTCACAACAACACACAACTCAAAATCCCTGCACTTTACTCATTTACTCATTCAAAGTCATCTACTCGCGGACTAAATTAAACAACGTTTCCCTGTGGATTCGACCCGGTATTTTACCGGAATTTATTACTATATCGGCACTTGTACACTTGCAAGTTCAGCCCGGTCAGTGGAGTATAGAGCGTCATTTATAATTATTTTTGTCCCGTTAGGGAGCATCACATATGCTTTTCCAGAGCCTTCAATGAGCTTCGCAACACCTGATATTGTATTGACTTTAGCTTCAACTAAAGTCATTTGATAAACATATATTTTATTTCTCAAAATGGTGTGCGTTGTGGCACTGTCTATCAGACATAGCTCTTTATCACTTGAGTGATCCATATCTTCAATATATGTAAATAAACATAAGCTTGACCACAAATTATGCATATTATTGAACATAAGAGTACATATATTACACATTTATTTAAAAACAAGATAAAAAGGGGAAGAGAGAAAAAGTACATAAAACTAGTATGTTACAACAAAGGAGTCTAATATTTTATTTTGTAACATTTTTGTTTATGGCAAAAGCATCATCCATAATGGCATCATCCATTAAAATAATGTCTTCCAATGTCACTGTGTGTTGCATTTGATTCAGTGACTAAATTATGGCTAGATGAACCATAAACAGAAGGACTATAACCGGTGGATCACAAATTGTGGTTCTTCATCAAAAGGTCATATTTTGCTCAGCTATCAGTATTACTGATGTTAGGTCAGAGTATTTTATAAAACCCTTTTCTCTATCTTGCAGTTGGAGCAATGTATAGTAGAAAAAGTTTTCTCTAACAAATCAGTGTCAGTGACTTTTTGTCCACATAACTTTAATTTGGATGTTATATGGAACATAGCAGAGTTATAGTCACTGATTGATTTAAAATTCTGGAATCTTAGATTGATCCAGTCATACTGAGCTTTAGGTAAAAGGACCTTTTGTTGTTGGTCTTCCACATTCCATTCCAAATAATTTTGCACAGACAGATCAATAGCATCAAATTCTCTTCTGATTATGATATATTACAAAAATTATTAATTTCAGTCTAATTAGTAAAGTGTATATTTACGTCAACAAATACTTACCACTATATTCCGTATTAAATAAGTATGTTGAAATAAATCTTATATAAACAGTATACTAATTATAAAGTTTATCAACCGGCGTTGATGTATGAAGATGTTCTTTTCCTTAAAACTTACGTTATGTGGCAGTACTAGACTCCTAATTTGTGTCGAAGCCTAATTCTAAACAGATGTCAAAATAATAGTAACGTGATTGCCACTTGTCCGGTCACTTTTCTATTAAGGTATACTCCGTATGTAAATTTAATTAAATTTATATATCATGAATTTAACATAGACTATAAATTGGTGAATTTATGTACGCCAGTATAGATGGTTTCCTCAGCCCGTGACATTTCATTTTATTTATGTAATATCAAAGTCAATAAGCAAACAAAGAAAGAATTCAGACTATTATCAGAGAGCAAAGAAAGAATTCAGACTATTATAGCTTTACTAGAATAACATTAACATCATGTCAAAACATGTGATAATGCTAGTAAAGTGTCAGATACCCGTGACTTATCTTCTGGTTTATATATTTACGTAGTCGGTCTATTTTAATGAAGTTCGATACTCATCAAACCACCTTCTCTAGCTCTGCTCTAGCTTACTCTAGATATCATCGTTATTCATCCTCTTTAGACTAGTTAATACTAGTCCTTGTTACAGAAATATCTTTTTAGTCAGCATGGTCTTTAACCTACTGGTAGTTAGGAAATATCTTAATTACGAAGTACGAAGTATAGGACTATTACTCCGTACTATTGACTTCAAAAGACCATTTTTTTTCTTGTGCCGAGAGTATATCAAGATCAATTGAAGAAGATAATTGTTCAGCCGTTCAGGTATGAATGCTATTTACTTCTAACATTGCAGACAGTAATTAATTAAACTCATGTTGATAAGGTATACTCTCATTCTAACTGCATGTATTATTTTTGCATTTTCTTATAAGAGATATTTAATCTAGCATGATTAACAAACTATTTCATCATGTTATTAATTTCTTTTATCGTACAAACACCAAAAGTCACGGATTCAAAAAAAGTCTTAATTTTGTGTAATCACAAAGTTACTTTTCATAATTTCAGATTAATGTTAATTTCAACATAGAGAATGATACGGAGTAATGATAATAATAATACCTGCAGGAAAACTTTGAAGAAGATGTTGATTGTTGAAGATTTTGAGCAGATTCGTGCTGATAACGTGTTATGAGATAGATATATAGATAAAAACTTCTAAATTACTTCTTCTTAATATCTGAAATTTCTGAGTTCTCTAAATTGCTTGAATTAATTTACAAGAGCTCATCAAGCCACTATTTATACTGGTTGATGAGCTTGATGGTGAGTCACTTATTTGATGAGTCTACAGATTTGGTGGCAATAGTATATTAAACCACCTGTTCTAACTATGTTACAAGGATCATTACAAGGATCAGGAAAAGTTGGTGTCATAATAAGTATGCTGCTTACAAGGATGAATAATTCACACACATTTATTCTCAGGATTTTACAACACTGCCCAAATATTTTCTTCCCCAACTATTTTGCCCAGGCCCAATATTTATTTCTTTAGGAGCGTTAGGTTTTATCAATGTCGGCCAAACTTTGCTCCCAGAAGGCACTTCTGCCGCTGCAACTTCAATCGACCTTGGCTATCTCCGAACTTTCAAGGTCCCTTTTCTTTCTCAAATTTCAGATTGTTCAATCATTGTATAAAGCAGTATTGAATATATGTTCGCTGATTTGCCGACACAATCCCCAGGTTCCAAAATCATGCTTAGTTGTTTCGAGATTATTTAATTTCGAAAACAATCAGTTTTTATTTTTTTTTGTTTCGAAAATCATATAGTTCTGTTCTTCTATTTGAGAAGCGTGCACAAGAAAAAATTGAAAAAAAAAGGTCTTATTATCGTTTTTCATCTTTAGTTTGCGCTAAGAGTGCATTTTTGTTGAAGTTATGTACTCCTAATAAACAACAATTGGCGGGTTTTCATCTATTAATGGACTTCCTGGCCTCTCCTGTTTGCTATAAAGGTATTTATAGGGAACTTAACTGCTCTCTGGGGACATGATATATTCATACATTAACTCTTATTTCATCTTGAGTATAATCCTCAATCTTACTGGGATTTAATTGATTTTTTATGAATTTAGGGAGAGATCTTTATGTCCGTGCTTGCTGGGATTGATTTTATGATGCCCCTATTACTTGCTTGATGGAAACTAAGGTAATGTGATGAAGGAATCATTTATGCAGTCAAATTGGTCAGCAGCAGTTTGAACAAATATATTTTAGGATTTGAGGCAATTTATATTGGTGATGTAAAAATAACTTCCTTTTTGTTACAGATGCTTTGTATTATTATTGTTCATGGAACAGAATTTTGCCACAGCCAGTGAAAACAGAACACCATTTCTGGCTTAAATGTGAGGTATTTACATTTTTGGTCATAATAATGAAACCATTGTCTTGAAAGTTCTTATGATATTTCATTTCATTTCTAGGAATCCCAAGAACTTACAAAACTCAATGTGAAGCCTCAAGAACTGTTGTAGAACTGCTGAGGACATAAGAAGTGGACATAAGAATGGTTGCAAGGTCTTGGATTTTGATTCAGCCAGCATTTGCTACATTAATGTTTATCCACAACAACTTCAAATCGGATCCTTCAATGAAGAAGATCAACTTATTTAGTCTTTGTGTTTGTAATCAAATATATGTAGTTTTTGAGATTTCATGTCTGTAGTTAGATATTAGTTGTATTGCTAAATTGTTAAATCTCGAATATCTTCATAATTGTATTCTGTACGAGTTAATTAGTTAAATATACACCTGGGATTATAATTATTCAGTATCAAAAAATATTGATCTTTGAAATAAATGTATTGTCCGGGAGGTGTGATACATACGGAGTATATAAAGTTATAAACTAAATTCCTTTCTATATAATTGATATTAATTTACTTAATAATATTACTGTCCAAGTAATTTTTTTGAAAAGAACTTATTTCCTGTCTAAGATTAACTACGGACATGTTTACTTCACCGGTTATTAAACGGTGCTTATTAAGACCCGTGTTAATAAGCGGCGCATAAAATAAACAATGTTGTAAGACCGTGTTTACTTCAAACGGTTTAAAACACCGCTTAACATTAAAATGTCCAAAATAACCCTATACATATATATACACACAAACATTCATGAACACAAGTATATAATATAATATGTGTACCCATACCCCTAACCCCTTACCCACCCTACCTTACCCCGACCCCACCCACCGCCTACCCTACCTACCTGACCCTACCCCTACCCGACCCCACCCTAACCTGTCCCCACCCTACCACAACCCTACCCCGACCCCATAGGCCCCTACCCCCATAGGCCCTTACCACATCGACCCCACCCCGACCCCACCTTACCCCAACCCCGCCCCTACCCCTTACCCAACCCGGGTAGTGGTAGGGTGGGTTCGGGTAGGTAGGGTGGGGGTTGAGGCGGGGTAGGGTAGGGGTAGGGTCGGATAGGGTAGGGTGGGGTCGGGTATGTGGGTAAGGGGTGGGGTAGGTAGGGTAAGGGTAGGTGTGTGGTCGGGTAAGTAGGGTAGGGGTGGGATTGGGTAGGTAGGGTGGGGTCGGGTAGGGGTAGGACGGGGTAGGGTTGGGTTGGGTCAGGGTAGGGGTTAGGGTGGGGTCGGGGTAAGGGTAGTGTAGGTGGGGTAAGGGTAGGGTGGGGGTCAGTTAGGTAGGGTAAGGGGGTGTCTGGTAATGGGGTAGGATGGGGGGTACGTGTAGGGTATGGTCGGACAGGTAAGGTAGGGGTAGGGTGGGGTCGGGGGTAGTGGTAGGGGGGTCGGGTAGGTAGGGGTAGGGTCGGGGTAGGTAAGGTTATGGTGGGGGTCGGTTAGGTGGGGTAGGGGTGGGGGGTCGGGTGGAGTGGGGTCGGGGTGGGGTAGGGTAGGGTGGGGTTGGGGTAGTAGTAGGGGGGGTCGGGTAGGTAGGGGTAGGGTCGGGGTAGGTAAGGGTATGGTGGGGGTCGGTTAGATAGGGTAGGGTGGGGTCGGGGTGGGGTAGGGTAGGTGGGGTAGGGGTGGGGTCGGGTGGGGTAGGGTAGGTGGGGTGGGGTCGGGGGTAGGGTCAGGGTAGGTGGGGTAAGGGTAGGGTGGGGTCGGGGTAGGGTGGGGTTGGGGTCGAGGTGGGGCAGGGATAACAATAGGTTAAGGGCAAGGGGTAAATTCGGAAACTGAAAAAGCTTAAAGTGCCGCTTAATTAATACATGGGGGAGTGGTATGCTTAATAAGCGGCACTTTAAGTACCTCTTTCGGTTAGTAAGCGGCTTTTTAAGCAGTGTGCGTGTTTACTTCACCTGTCTTACTAACCTAACTGTGACTTTAGCAGTGAAGTAAACACCTCCTACGTTTGGTAGGATAATAATATGGAAAGGAACTATGTTCCTTCCTAAATCTTTAGTACGTTGACTGCCCCACAATTTTAGGTGTTTTTTCCAAAACTAATGTTAAATAAAATAATATTTACCAAAATAAGGTTAGATTAGAAATAATTCCCAAAATACTGCTCCCCAAAACCCCAGTTAAAAGAACCGCCACTTCAAGTGGCGGCTTATGCGAAACTGAATAACACATCCCCAGAACCCCAGTTAAAAGAACCGCCACTTCAAGTGGCGGCTTATGCGAAACTGAATAACACAGGTAGAACTGTAGAAGCAAGGCCCTAGCAAGTAACGGACATCGTAATATTGAGCTAGGGCCCCACAAAAATAAAAATCCCATTTTATTTCAAACTGATATAACTTTTTTATTTGTACTCAAATCATTACAAAAAATACACCAAAATTTATAACTTTTTATTATCTTTCATATGACACCAATATTGAATATATAAAAAAAATTAACACTTTTTTTTGTTGTAAATGTTACTCCCTCCGTCCCGCTATGATTGTCCCATTTTACCTTTTCGGTCCGTCCCACTAAGATTGTCTCGTATCTTATTTGGTAAAATTTGTGTGGTTCTAAATCATTCTTACTTTATTATTACTTTATCAATTCTATATCAACCACATAAACCTACTTTTATTTAAAACCGTGTCACCTTCTCTTGTCCCAAACTTAAGGGGATGAAGGTTGTATATCTTTTTTATTTGTACTTCATCGTTACAAAATATATATTAAAATTTATAAATTTTTGTTATCTTTCATAACAAACTAATTTTGAATATATAAAATTTAAAATCATTTTTGCTAATTTGTGCATTTTGGAATCATTATTTACAATGCCACATTTATTTGGAGTTATAGGTTAAAATAAAACTGCACAAATTCCATCGTTTTTATTTATTGTTTTATTCCTTGTGTAGTTTTAGGATATTTTCTTTTGACTTGTTTTCAGTCCCAGACCAGATCAGATCATACCAAAGATAAATAGATCAGACCCTACTTAAATAGATCAGATCGGGCGTAAACAGATAAGATCAGACTACACCAGTCAATTACAGTCCAAAAAAAACATCCTTATTCTAATCTATTATTGCTGATTATTTGTGTGCCCAGTAAAAAATATCATAAACTGCACAAATTAATAGAATTAATTTTTTTTATTTTACATATTAAAAATTGGTGTCGTATGAAATATAATAAATAATTATGAATTTGTTAATATTTTTTGTTACAATCGGAGTACACATAAAAAGATGTAACATCTAGAAAAAAGTATTTGTTTTTTAATTTTTATATATTCAATATTGGTGTCATATGAAAGATAATAAAAAGTTATGAATTTTGGTTTATTTTTTGTAATGATTTGAGTACAAATAAAAAAGTTATATCAGTTTGAAATAGAAATGAGATTTTTATTTTTGTGGGGCCCTAGCTCCATATTACAACATGCATTGCTTGCTTTGGCTTCTTTCCAGGCGCGTTACTCGGTGATACTCTGTTTTGCATAAGCCGCCACTTCAAGTGTCGGTTCTTTTAATTGAGGTTAAGGGAGCAGTATTTTAGGAAATACTTTTAATCAAACCATATTCTGGGAAATATGTTTTTGTTTAACATTATTTTTGGAAAAAACTCCAATTTTAGAAAGGAACGTAGGTAGGAATACAAATTGGCGAGGGAGGTTTTAGAGAGGACTCAAAAGTTCTATGAAAGTTCCTAGCTAATCAATTTAGAAAGGAATAAATATAGTTTTGGTTGGATTTCCTTTCTATTCTCCCCTTTTCTTGTAGTGGGTTAGGCATACTAGTTTTCTAAAAAATAACACGAGGACCTTCTGTAACACAAAGAGTTTGTTTATTAAACACTATAGGATTTGTCATGCGATGGGTAGCCAAGGAACACACATTATTGCTTCTTGCATCATAGTCATCTCATCTTTACTGCTTTTGTGTACTAAACACTTGCATCTAGACAATATCATTTGCCATGTTTGACCGGCACGTGGAATAATAAAGTAAAAACTGTGTGGTGGATATTTGTGCAGAGGAGAGGGAAATAACATGAGACACAAATTGATTGATTAAAAGGGAAAGTGACAAAGTTTTTGGGACAACCAAAAAAGGAAAGTTGGCAAAGTTATAAGGGACGGAGGGAGTATAATTGAAAAGCGGGATAAGCAATTTAAGACGGGGTAGGGGTGAATAGGGGGTCACTCCAAAATGTTTATGCCTTAAAAATTCTAGCGTAAAGAAATAAATACTCTGTAATTAACTAATCCCCATTATCCACTAGGTAAATGGTAAGCCCCCGGTTTAATCGTTTCGCAAAATTCAGAAGTAAAAAAAAATGTCTCTTATAGTCGTTTTTTTAGTGACTACTTCGGTACCTTTCACAAATTTGAAGGTACGGTACCAATCCAATAAATTTATGCCATGTGTACTCTATTTACAGCTCGGATTACTCATTGGAATCGTCTCATATTTTTTATAATTTTCTTACATGCCCCTGGAATATTTAAATACGGGAAAACTTATTAGATTCAACGTCAATCCTCCGTTAATTAACACTGTCTCGGTGTCTCCTACTCTTCCTATTTTTTTTTACGCTTCTTAATCCTCAAATCTATCGTTGCTCGTCACTCGTCTCTTCTCTATGGTTGCAATTAGGGCTCCTTAATCGGTTGCGAGTGGAAATTGATGGGTTCTCATTGGAAAGGCTATTACCGATCGTGCCGACAGACGAGATGTAGGCATCCATGGCCTTTACGAGTATTCCGGAGACTCTAAATTAGCTGTGTACTCCTTTCCATGTAAATTGATGATTAAAATGGAAGCTTGATGTCAATTATCTTCTGCCGGTGAAGGTAGATGAATTCCTTAGAAATGATTTGAATAAAATGGATACTGATTTAGTGATTCCCAATTCATCCTGTCGAAGTCCATTTGGAACTCTTCTTTTTTGTAGCTTGTCTTTAGTCCATTAATGCATCTGTAAGTCATCATTTTTTAGTGGTGTTTATGATCACTTATCTGTTATTGTTTTGTTTCAAGTTTATGATACTAGTGAGACTCTTGAAGATGTTCAAGGAAACTGTTGAGGCTCGGGGTTCATGAAGATTAAGGGCACTTTCAATGTGGTTTTGGATAATGACAAACACAGAGCATATGGCATTGAAAACCTGGTGAAGCCATGAAGGGAGAGGATTAGTATGTCTTGGAAGGTTTTGTTTGAACTTGTTTTAATAAAATTTGGTATATATATGATTTATTCATCACATCCAATTTAGGGACTTGAAAATTATGCATAGACATTGTGTGAATTAGCCTTAATCATTCCAATGTGGATAAAAAATATAGGAAAAAAAATGAGTAGCTGATATGGGAACATGCGATTGTGGTTAGATTTTTTTCTTCTTTCTGTTTTTGGCTTTTTGTTCTTTGTTGTGAACTTGTGATTATTTTATTTTTGGAACTATTTTCTACAGTTTCTTGTTAGAATGGTTTCTAGTTTAAGAACAGTTCAGATGCTCCATTTTGGTCTAGCTCATCTTGTTCTAACAAAAAAGACACACGTCACATAACATTGAAAAGTTGGCTGTGATATGGAGAAATTTAAATCAAAGAGCTGCAACTTACATGAGCAATAACAACTATCTGCAAACTCATTTATGGAATACAATATAACTTTCTTTTTAAAACAAGAATGTTTCTGCATATTGAACTAAAAAAGACTTTGTATAAGAACTTGAGCTATATCAACTACTTGAAAACGAGGCACATTTCTATTTAAAATTCTAGTGAATAGTGATAAAGTCAAGTTAAAATTATACGTAGTATCAAACAAAAGTTTTTTTTGTTGAGACTTTACTTTATTTGACTTGGCTTTTCTTATTCCTCACAATGCTGGTAAAAGTTTTGTTGCTTAGATTTTAATGTTACGGAGAATCTTATCAAGGGAAAATAGCAAATGTTGAACTACCATATGTATTTGTTTGTGCAGAAAAGGTGCAGTCATTAGATCTTTTCATTTTTTGAAACTTGCAATCTTTGTCTCTCTTTTAATCTTATGAGTTATGACTATCAAAGTTTTATTATACATGTTTCAGTTCTTTGTTGACTTAAGTTTTTAGTTTTAGTTGTATCTAAGTTACTCTTTGAGCCTAATGCATTTTGATATAGTGATGTGATATAAAAATCTGGTTGTACATAATACATGAGCTTATATTTTTGTATTTGGCTGGCTGGGTGATTTAAAACTTTCTTTTTTTGATAAGGTGTAGATGATGCAGTTATAGCTTTGTATCTTGCTTGGAGGAACCGGACGTTGATTGCAGTACAATCAATACTGTTAATTTCAGAGGTGGACAAGGGTACAAGTTAAGAGCATTTACATCTATGAAAGAATAAACCACTACTATTTTCTATTGAATTTTAGTTTTTGATCTATTGGTTGAATTGACAGTATGCTGCCCTTTTGTATCATGTCCACTTGGACAAACCAGGCTCTATATTACTTGTCCCCTTTATGCTTTCAACTTCCATTTCTTTTAATAAATGGAAGTTGATTGCAGTACAATCAATACTGTTAATTTCAGAGGTGGACAAGGGGACAAGTTAAGAGCATTTACATCTATGAAAGAATAAACCACTACTATTTTCTATTGAATTTTAGTTTTTGATCTATTGGTTGAATTGACAGTATGCTGCCCTTTTGTATCATGTCCACTTGGACAAACCAGGCTCTATATTACTTGTCCCCTTCAACTTCCATTTCTTTTAACTTCCATTTCTTTTAATAAAGATTGGGTTTTGACGGTACATTTGTTGTAACTATTCTGTGAACTACTTTCTCATATTTTTGACAATTTTAATTAATCTTTTTTGAATCAACAGCTTATTGCCTACATTGAGAAGATTTATGGAATCATTTGAGATAACCTGAAAAACGAACTGTCATTGGTGCTTTCTTCATGGATCCAAGTTACCATTCAGGCATTGGAAAATTAGGAGATATATGCGACATACATTGATGACATTGAGAGAAGAATGACGAAGAGTTCTACTTGTAGAAACAATCATTTTCTAATGTTGTAATGACCTTTGTAGTACTACTTGTAGGAACAATCATTTTCTGAGATGAAATTTAGAAGAATGACCAAAGAGTTCTACTTGTAGGAACAATCGTTTTCTATGATGTAATTATTACAAAAGTACTAATTTTACAATTAGGTGTTAAAAATAGAAACTCGTAATACTAATTTTACTACCAAAAATTTAGTTGGAATAAAAGTAAGAAATAATCACATATTTATAAAATACAAATTAATCTTGGTCCACCATTTGAAAGATCTAATGGCTAGTAGACGCGGTGACACTTTGGTATATAAATCAAAATGCCATTGGATGCTACACTTTCAATGTTAATGTATAACCTTCAATTTCATTGTAGAATAAATGCAACACTTTAAACATCAATATTCAATACAATTAGAGTAAAGTGCATCGTACACTGCACAATAAGCACACTTTATACTAAATCCAGCTCCTATATGTGTGTGAGTGTGTGCAGAGAGCGGATCGTGTGAGAAGTAAAATTGAGTTACCCACATCGAAGATTCACCAATTCATTACAAACAACATCACAAAATTTAACAAAGTAAAAAACATATTACACTTGATAGTTGATATTATCAATCTTGATCATCTTTGTTGTGACTTTCACCATTTTGATTAAAACTTGATGTCGAATGCATTATTTCAAGGCTCGGTCTTGAAATACAAAAGCTCTGTTGTTAATCTGGGACCCCCCTCCAAACACTCTCTTTCTGGCATCATTCTTTGGCATATCTGGAAATGCTACACCAAATTAATCTGGGATGACTCTCAACGCCATTATTCTCCTGGTCAGATCATCAGCCTCATGAAACACTATACTAGAAATTGGTCTTGGAACTTTTCTTCTAAACTCTGGCCATCTAGTCTGATGTTGTATCAAGAACAACTGATCTACTCCAATTTCAAGTTTTAACGCCCTAATGTTTTATTGGTAAAATGGAATAGACCTACTGGCTATCTGAAACTTAATGTTGATGCAGCCTTTTTACCTCACAAGTCACAAGGTTGCAGGTCTGCAGGAGGTGCGAAGTGCAATATTGAGGAACCAAGATGGCACCTATAGGCTTTATCTTTGCAATTGGCTTCCCTTTCTCAGCCAGTTTTGTTCTTGAAGCTGAAATGTCGGCCATCAATATAACTCTGAGATGGGCAACTTGAACACTATCAATCTATTTATCATATAAGGATTAGTGAATGAGTTTAGTTTATAAAAGGAAATGCAAAATTTACGTAGATGTGAATGACATTTATTTGAAAGTTACACATATATTTTATTCTAAAAGTAATTCATTTTATAACTATTGTTTAGCAATTTAGGGTTAGTTTTACTTTTAGTTATGTTGCTCTTTCACATAGAGGTAACTGATCTAACCTCATAATACATTATATATTATTTTACTTGGTTGGAGAAACATATTCTGCAAAAGAATCTGCAGCTCACCAAAAATAACTCCCATTGAAACTGTAGCTACACAGCACAATAATAAGTAATCGGCAAACAAAAACAGCCTTAAAGACAGCAAAAGAAATTTGCAAAAAAATGTAGCAGGGCCAAGACACTGCTTCCCAAACGAACTCCATCTTGAAAGTTTTGTCAACCTTCCCAAAGTTCAAAATTAGTTAATTGTTAGATTGAGGCTATGAAATTAATAAAACAGCTTGAGGTATTTAATTTACATGCAACATAACACTCTAAAATAATGAAATGAACTCAATTGCGGTTATAAGTAATCCCTTTACAAAAAACACTCTCAAAACTAAGAAAAAAGTGTAGTAAACCAAAGGAAATGAAAACTACCGAATTCCTAGTCATGCAATATTAAAACCAGCAATTTACTTGGAAACTTATTGTATTAGTAGACAAAATAAATAAAAAATGATAAAGTAGAACTAGGCCATATTGATAAACTATATTTCCATACTAAAAGAACTAGTTGGAACTAAATTTACCCACAATTAGGAGTCCATAACCCCCAAAAAACAGAGAGAGGAATAGTGGAAGCTGTTTACTAGTTGAAAATTCACATAAGTACACTTAAGTGAACTCACATAAATACATTTAATAGAAATCATGTAGAGTTCATTAAAGATACAAATCCTCTCCAAGTGTAAAATTAAAGAATCCTTCCCAATATGTTTTGCAATAACACTCAGATTTGATACCTCAGTCTATCATTCCAGTATTCCCCTTTACCTCATTATCCTATGTGGATGTAATATTGGATTATCTTGGTAATCTGAATAAGAATCAAACAAGGTCAAGCTCACACCATCTTTTTTACCACGGTAATGTGAGATGACATGTACCAAACAACACCCTGAGTTAATTGGCTTCTCCAAGATACGTAGTTCACATGGCTAACATGGTATTTTTATTGTGTTATCAGTTATGGAACTTGAGAATGCCGTTTGATACTAAGAGTTGGAAGAGTAAGACTAAGCGGGTCAAAACTAATGGAGTAAAACTAAGCGAGTAAAACTTGAGTTAATAGGCTTCTCCAAGATAACGTTTGATGCCGTTATGAAATTGTAAACAGAATCGACTCAAAAGAATCCTATGATTTAGTATTGCAAGAAATTACAGAAAGATAAGATAATAAAATCGAATAGCAGTAGGTGTAATCCACAGTCAAAACCAGCGGGTCTCCTGGGGACTGTGGTGGCAAGGGAGAGAAGGAAACCAACGCGGCCGTCTCTTGTCCTCTATGGTCGAAAGCTGCCGCCATCTCATGTATCTGTGGTCACTGCTCGCTTGGGAGAGAAGGAAACAAAGCGCCGTCAAACCTTCATCGGTTCCGTCTATTCTCCTCTCTTCCAAGGACTAAAAGCAAATTTAATTTACTTAAACTAAACGCCATGTCATTATACCACTAATTTTAAGTTATCCACGTGTCATTTTCTCATTTACCCACATAAGCCCGGTACCGTACCTCAGATATATTAAAGGTACCGGAGAAAACACCTTTTTTTTTTTGCAAAATTCAGAAGTATCCAAATGTCGGTAAATTATATTATACCGCCGGTTGTACCATCCGGACGGTACATCCGGCGGTTTTAGTAGTGTGACGTAAGCAAACACATCCTCGTTCCTTTCTTATTCTGTCTTCTTCCGCCATCAATCCGTCATCTCTTTTCTTTCTTTTCTTCCGCAGCCATCTCTTTTTTTCTTTTCTTCGGCCGCAATCCTCGTTTGGCAGTGGTCTATGTCTTGTCGTTCCATGTGAATCTGTTGAATCATCTTTTTTAGTCGTTCCTAATCATCTCATTTTAGTTTTGATAATTACTTTTTAGTTTTGTCTTTTTTATTTTCATGTTTTTCTTTACTTTTACCGTTAGCTTCTTGGTCTTTGTTTTGTTTAATTTTTTCTTTTTTCTTTACTTCTTTTCATTTCTTTATTTGTTGTTTACTTCTTTCTTTTTCTTTATATATTAATACTGAGCATATTAGAAACGAGCTTTATTTTAAACTCAAATGAGTAAACGCCTAAAAAAATGAATGTACACAAATGAGATTTTGAATTTTTGGATACTCAATTTGTAAATTATGTATGTTCATTTAGTAACTCCGTTATGCTCATTTTTAAAATGTTTTTAGCAATGCATATTTCAAAAGTTTCTATTACACTAAATTTATATAGGAGTTGATTATAGACACGAGATCACAATTCATGATACTGAATCTCAAATTGTAATACCAAATAACGGAGGTTTTGATGCTCACTGAAAATGTATTGCTGCTCAACAAACAAAACTTACAATTTTCATATCAATGCTCCTCTTGTAAGTTTCATATGCTCATTTGTATATGTTCGATGCTCATTAAATATATTTAAATGAGCATATTAGACAATTTAAATGAGTTTTTGAATTTTTCAATGCTCATTTTATAATATATGTATACTCATTCAGGACTAATGTTTATGCCCATTTTAAAATGTCATATCAATGCTTATGAAACTAATGCTCAACATAATAGGTAGCATGCTCATTAAAAGTACATTAATGCTCATTTAACAGAAACCATTATTTCCATCTCAATAGAGGAGGTTTGATGCTCAATGAAAATATCGTGATGTTCAGCTAACAAACCAACTAACAAATTCATTAAAAGTTCATTTTGTAAGTTACGTATGTTCATCTGGTACTGATCTTATGTTCATATATATTGGACTCTTAATACTCAACATAATAGGTTTGATGCTCATTACAAGTTCATTAATGCTCATTCACAAGAAATTGTGATTTTCATCTCAATAGCGGAGGTTTGATATTCAATAAAATGTCGTGATTTTCAACAAAAAAACTTACGATTTTCATATCAATGTGCACTTCGTAAGTTATGTATGCTCATTTGGTACTGATGTAAAACTCATTTTTACAATGTCATATCAATGCATATTTCAAAAGTATCATATTATATTAGACTCGCATATTGAAATTAATAAGAGTGGATTATAGATATAATTTAATAAGTTTTTATAAAAGAAAAAACAAGAAAAAGAAAGAGAATTAGAATATATGAAGCAAATATCGCGAAACTCATTATTAGTCTTCTAATAATCAATAAAATAGGCTAGATACTCACTAAAATTACACTATTGCTCATTTAGCGGAAGCCGCGTTTTTTTGCTTAAACTACAAAATTGCCATCGAAAAAAATGGCCTGGATTGATTGTTGGGCTGTCTTCCTTAGTTGGGCCGGATGTACCTACACCCGGTTGTATGATATAGGCTCTCTCCAAATGTCTCTTATAGTCGTTTGAGTATTAAAACTCGATCAAAATGGAAACTTCAACATCTATATGTAATTATGAGTTTACAGGTGTGGATTAAACATTTAAAGCGCAAATAAATTACGGTATGATAAGTAAGAAAACAAAACGGTGGCATTAAATAATATTAGTTCAAAAACTCCTTACTCCAATATCTAAAGGCATTGCCTTCGGAGTACACTAGTCTTTCGTCCTCCTCAAACTCAAGCAAAAGTAGTGCAAGGAATTCTTGGAAAAACACCCTTTTGCTAATGATTTATCGAGATTCTATGGTACCCATAAGGTACCATACCTTTGTCCGCATGAACCAATGAGAATGTAGTAGTTGAATTATTTAAATCTAAATTTAAAATGATAAAGTGATGTGGTCCAATCAAATGAATGGTAGGTATGGTATCCTTTTTTTTACAAAGGTACCGGTTGTCACCTATCGATTTTCCATAATCATAAGAGGATTTTTACGAACGGATCTTCTCGACCTTATGCAATGAAGATTTTCATAGAATCACCTCAATCTTTACACGAAGTATGTATTGAATGTATGAATGAAATTCATACATTCATTTGAGGAAACCATTCATTTAACCACCCAAGTTTGAAATTGGATGAAATTTATGTACAATTTGTACATATATAATGGTCTAGTAACAAGATTGTGTAGGGGACCATGGCTTCGGACTGTCAACTCCCAAGTATGGTAAGTAATGGTCATAACGCTTTGCAACCGTCTCCAATTTTAAACACCCGTTGCTAAAGGTATACTAGAGATTCTTAGAATCCTTTAGATCGAGTGTGTGAGAATATGGCTAGCAAATTCTTGGTATTTATAGAGAACTTTTGAGCACAATATATAGGGTGTACATGGGCGGATGTTTGAACGGTCGAGGGCGAACAATTTTAGGTGACAGTTCATGTTTAAAAATAGGAGATGGATTAGGAGTCCTACCTATTAGGCTATTAGCAATCTATATAGGAAAAGAAATGGTAAAAACACTCAAAAGGAAAGCTTTTATTTTGTTTTTTTACACTACTTTACATTCATAAAATGTGTAGGTCCCTTCTACCTAGTTGCAACTATACATTGATATGCTCTATGATATTGAAGAGCTGAGCAAGATGAGAAGAAAAGACCCATAGAGAAAAGAGAGCTTACAAACAAATAAGCATACTTTTGAAGATTGTTCCAAAATTGTTTTACGGTGTCATATACGTAGTATATTACTATCAAACTTATACATGAGAAGCAGTTTTAAAGTGAGAATTACCTAATGGTTGGGAGCAAAGTGAGAATTTTCTAATAAAGTTGAGATACACCTTATACACAAGACAATGTTCCCCAGCTCAACTTAGAGAGGTTTGCCTTTGGGTAGCATAATGATAGATTATGAGTGAGTGATCTTGTAGTTTTGCATAAGAGGCTTTATAAGTGAAAATAGCTTTCATATTCCTACGAGCGAGGTCGAGATTTTGTAATGTTTCTTGAACTAATAAATGTTTCATCATGAAGTTATTGTACATCTTTATGTTCCTTCTATTGCAATTCTTAGAACTAAGATAGAGTCAAAATACACCATCATACCCAATTCCACCTCTTGACGGGCCCAAAAGTTGAACTTTAGTTTAAACGCTATTTCCACAAGTCCATAACACACCTTTGACAGTACGTACATATAGCTTTTAGGAAGTCATACGTACGTTTAATGACTAATCTATTTAATAAAGGTAATGCCTTATTTTCAACGTAAAGACAATTCTTGGCCACCATATATATTAATTTATGTTTCTTGAAATAGTAAAATGATTGTCCCTCAAACCAAACTATTGATCCACAGTTCACACTACATGTGCATATCTCTGAAATCTTACATAGTCTTTGCAGAACCGCAAACTCATGGCTCATACAAGTTCGGTGCAGTGCATGTCTACTGAATCTAAACCAAATCATAGTCATATTTATTGTTTGCCACTTTTAAATATATTTGTACCACACTTTGGTCCCAAGATATCTGCAATGGTACAACATCTATTAAATGCTACTGTGTATATTTATTATGGGGCATTACTTTTTGTGAGATTTTGCCCTAAAATATCCCTAAAACAAGAATATAAACAGATGATTAATGTCACCGACTAAGAGCCCATTTGGTAGCACGAAAATCGACTGTTTTGGTTGATTCTGCTGAAATTTATGAAGTTCTAGCTGAAGTGACTGTTTTGGTTGTTTCTGCTGTTTTAAGTAAAAATTATTTTTAAAATAGATTTTATTAATACTCCCTCCGTCCCAAATTATAAGATACTTTTCGGTTTACGATGTTTGACCGACGATAAAGCAAACAGATCCCTGTGTGCACTCAAATTAATTTTAGAAAAAAAGAATTACATATTCAGAAACTACATTAAAACCGCTACAAAACCTGCAAAAAATAATTCAAATTTCATAAAATTTTGACATATAAAGTAAGAGATTAAGAGTGATTTGTGTTGACCAAGTGAATAGTAAAGACATCTTATAAAATGGGACATAGGGAGTAAAATAAATAAAAAATTATATGTAAAAATAGTTAAAATGGTCATCTACAGTAACTTCAGTCAATACAGCCAGAAAAGTAACTCCAACCTTACTTTTTCTGCTTATTACACAATTCAGCGCGCGAAAGTAAAAGTTACGCGTTTGGTGAAAAAGTTGGCTGATAAGCCTTATAAGCCGAAAAATGATGTTACCAAGCGGCCTCTAAACGTATCACGATCATTGCGCATTCATGTTTTCTTTTGATTGAAATTTGGTCTGGTTTGGTAAACGTCTGGTCTCTATGTATTTTATAACTATCCAAGTCTACTCTGATCTGGTCTGTTTCAATTCATTTTAGTCTGGTCTGATCGATTTAAGTCTAGTCTAGTCTAATTTGGTTTGGTTTGGTCCAGAACTGAAAACAATCCTTAATTTGTACTTATGGACATACTCCATAAGTCCAGTGCACCCAGAAAAAGCTGCATGTACAGAATTATCGATAGAAATTAAGAGCCCTTCTACTAATTCATTTTCACTCGTTGAATTGTTAAAAATCTAAATTAGCGTGATTGGAGTTATTTTAGTAACTGAATTGGTTGAAAATATTGTAGATCAGGTGAACCATTTTAGTTATTCTTTTGTGCAATTTTTTCTTTATTTTATGAACAAAATATATTTTAAATATCTTTTTTTCATTATTCAGTAAATTCAATCTATTTGACCGATTCAGCTAGAAATTCATCAATTTCAATATATTCAATCAAAGAATGTTACTCCGTATATTTTTGTCATAATTTTATTTTAATAATGAGGAAATGACCCAAATGAGTTTAAAACATAGTGAAATGTTAAAACAGGACCTGACTTTTATGTGTATCATTTATGAGCAAAACTTAGTGTGAATGCAAAAAATACGTACTTTATAAGTTAATAATATAAATTGTAGACATTTGTAGTTACGTTCTCAACTCACCAACAATTTATCCTTGAACAATAATGACAGTACTATGAGGGTATAATATGTCATTATTATATCATAATGTTATTGACAATGGAAATTATTAACATCAAGTAACATCACCAACCAATGTCATCTTGACCACAAAATAAATCTCATCTTCATCGGGATTTTATTGGCATATTGACGATTTGGACGATGGAGTTTCCAACTAGCTAGATATGGACGAGCAGGAAGTAGAGATGAAAAAGCCCTTTGAAGCTGATGGAGATGAAATTAAAGCATCTCAATTTCAAATACTTTTTAAAAAAAACTCTTGAGACAAACACTTAAATTCTAAACTATGTTGCTTCGAGTAATTGTTATTCCCTCCGTCCCAAAATGATGGTCCTGTATTTCCTTTTTGGCAGCGGCGGACGCAGGATTTGCCGATAGCAGGAGCGGCAGTACAAGAATATACATACAAATACATATACATTAAAAATTTCGGGGTAAATATACCTAGAATTTTTTTTCGGCGGAGGGGCGGCAGCCCCCCATAGCCCCCATGTGTGTCCGCCACTGCTTTTTGGGATGTCCCAAAATGATGATCCTGTTTCCCTTTTTAGTAAAGAACTAAAAGTGGATTGCCATTTATACCCCTCTTTTTTAATGAATGGTAAAAGTAAAAGAATGAACAATGCGATAAAGTACGGTTCTTTAGTCTTTCTACCGCACTTTCTTAATCTTTGTGTCCAAAAGAAACAAGACTATCAAATTGAGAGGGAGGGAGTGCTTATTATGCTACTATTTGAATGCATGCAATGCATTGCACATTATGTGAGTTGATCAGTGGCGGAGCTACTTTAGTGCAAAAGTGTTCACATGAACACCTAGATTTTTTTTAAAAAGGTTAGTATATATACATGTATAATTTTAGTTTAAATTAGTTAATGTCTTTTCAAATTTTAATTTTAGAACAAATGAACACCCAACGTTTAAATGAGAGATCTGCCGCACTGGCGTTGATTGCCATATTTGTTGCTCCCTCCGTAACACTCATATCTTCTCACTTTCCTTTTTAGTCATAACATTCATATCTTCCCATTTTCAAATTTTCTCATCATACCCTCGATACTTTTAAAAATAATACACTAATTACAACTACTTTTTTTGGTTTACCCTTCATTCCAACACGCTATTTCATTATTTTCCCATCAAACCCTCAATAATTTATATCTCTTTCACTATTCTTAATCTCACATGCTTCTCAAATGTGAAGATATATCAGTTACGGTCTTACGGAGATTGTTGGAAGTACCTAATACTACAGGGTATTTTGAAGTTTTGAATTAGCAGTCAACATGCCAGGAAACATTAAACATAGATAAGTACATAGGACGAGGGTGCAGTTGATGTTCCATCGAATTAAAATTCAATGCAAGTCAAAAATCATTTGTTCCTCATACATGTCCTTTGCAATTATAATTTTTTTGCTTTTGGTGTCTCACAAACTTTGTCAATTTTCATTTTAAACAACTATTCTCTACGTTTCCCAATTAAGTTCCCCATTTCTTTTCACACTTATTTAAAAAAAAATACCGGAGGGTACACTTCACTACTTTGACACTGTTTGAACACTGTTTGACATTATTTTGCACTGTCTAGCACTGTTTTGATGTATTTAATTTGCCAAATAAGAAAAAGGGAACTTAATTCAGGGACTACCCAAAAAGGAAAGTGAGAACTTAATTGGGGCCCGGAGGGAGTACTTTGTGCTTCTAAGTATTTCTCTCTTTTCTCCACAAAAACCCTGATCACACATTTTTTACTTATTATTCATGTGTCAAACTTGGTAAATTAAAGTTATAAGAGACAGAGCAAGTATAAAACTTGATTAAGTGATCAAATTATAAAGTAAGAGCTATGTAGTTAAGATTTGTGGAAAGAATATACGAAGTATTATTAATCATAACCACATATTTATTACTTTAAGGAAATGGCACTTTTTTGAAACAACTAAATAAAAAAATGATCAAATGTATTTTGAAGATGTAATTGTTTTAGTAGTTCTTACTCCTAGTTTCATGTTTTCAAGATAAATTGAATTTTTTATGGGTATTTTACGAGAATATTATTAAAATAAAACTTATTTACATAAATATGACTATTCATTACTATAACGTAGTGATGTGGTAACTAAAGTCCAAAACTTGAACATGAATTACTATAATTTCATTACTACACTAGTAATGAATCATATTTTTGTAAACCATCTTTATTTGGGTCATATTTATATAATTATTTCATTTTTTATTGCCATAATATTGAATAAGCTAATGTTTTATACTTCTTCCATCCCATATTACACTCCTATTTTTTATTTGGTACGAGATTAAGAAAGTACAAATTGCAGGTCAAAATCAAAATTATGTAAAGCAAAGAAAAATAATACTCCATACTATGTATAAAATACTAGCTTTTTTTTGTCCTAAAAGAAAGCGAGTTTATATTGATACAGACCAAAAAGTAAAATATAATGTTTATTTTAGCATAGAGGGAATACATGCTTAAAACTCTATGTCTCTTTCTGCCTCACATTGCCCGTGTTTGGCTTTTTAAGTCAATTGTACTCAACCGTGACAAATGCTTTTATTCATTATCAATCGTCCCATGCGATTTTACTTTTCAAGTGTCCCACTAAATTTGTCTCATATCATATTTGATACTCCCTCCGTCCCCCTAAGTTTGGGACGGAGGGGTGTGGTGTGGTTTTTAAGAAAAAGTGGAATTGTGTGGTTGGTATTGAATTGATAAAGTGTAAATAAAGTAAGAATGAATTCTAACCACTCAAATGTTACCAAATATGGTATGGGACAAACTTAGTGGGACGGACGAAAAAGGTAAAACGAGACAAACTTAAGGGGACAGAGGGAGTTATATTTATGTGATTTTAATTCATTATTGATCACATTTTACCAACATAATAACAATCATATAACTCTACTTTTTTAAGAAATTGCATCATCCCTTCTTGCCCAAACCTAATTAAGGGGAAGGAGGTAGTATATATTTTATGCTTTTGTGGAATTATTTTTAACAACAAACATTTATCACATTCATATTGTACATATAATTTTATATGACGATATATAGTAGGTCAAAGATTAACATCACTAACACAAAAGGTAGAAAAAGGTGAATTTTGTGGGGGCAGAAATGGTTTTATAGCTAGTTGCACTCCAATCAAATCAAATTTGGGGTTTATATGAAAAGAGAAATGTTTTTTAGGGAAAATTCATAGAATATGACTAAAACATAACCAATTTCCTAAAATGTATTTACATTTGTTCTTAGTCATTCGTAGGACTGAAAAGCAGGAGAAAAAACTCCTATCATATTAAAGAGGGTTGAAAGACGAAAATAGCTTTATGAAAAAAACGTGCATTTTGCACTAATTTCATACAATTAAATATGCATCATATATCTCAAAGTCATTGCACTTCATATATATAACAACATTATTCCTCGAAATAATATAACTTCCCATCAGAATCACGAACGTTACCGCCCTTCATGTCGGCGTTACTAGTCACTGTCATTTAACAAAAAAAAAAAGATGAAAAACGGAAATTGAACGAGCACATTGTGATACTGTCTATTGTCTTCGATTCATGCATCTACACCACCCTCCTTCAATGCATTCATTTACTGTGCAATTCTAGTCGTCTGAAATTATGTTCAAAGAGGGTGGATAACTCAACTCCAATACCATTTCTTCGAGTAAACACTGGATTGCCAGAGTCATCACCACAATTCAATTCTTCATCATAGTGTTTCTATGTCCATCCCCACCAACATTAATTTCAAGGAGGAGGAGGAGGAAGAGGAGGAGACTTGGACCCGCAAGTCCAGTCCCATGCATTAGACTAGTGGGCCCAAGTTTGAGGTCATTGTTTCATCATACTATCATGACCATGGGTCCATCAAGCAGCTCGGATTGGACCAACTAACGAGTCTAGCAAGGGTGGCATGCCTAGAAAGGAAAACAAGTTTAGCAAGGAGTGCCAACCAATCGGTTCACTAGCCCGGTCGATCTACTAGTCCAATTGGGAGCCGATCGATCGACCAGTCCAGTTGGGAGTCATCTTACCAGCCTAGTTAGAGAGGCCCTACTTGTCACGCCCAGGACCTACCCGGACACGTCAACAACCCGGCGTACAATACGAATAGTCAACCATAGTCAAACACATCCATATTATACAAGGCGTCATGAATATCATTCACACGTAAGTCATCCATAAACATACATAATAAGTAAATTAATACGCAGCGGAAAACATAGTTTGAAATCAAATGCCACACGGGGCAGACATGAGCACGCAGGCTCTAAAGTAAAATATCCATGAGCAAATTTATTAGTGTTCAAATCAGAATGGAGGAAGCACGAACCAAGTCTTCTCTCTGGGAAATCACTCGATCAACGAGCACAGGAATCTAGCTCTAGCCTCAACCTGAAATGGTGGTGGGACGCCCCCGAAGGGGTCAGTACTCTATAGGGCTATAAAGTACTGGTGTGGATGGCATCTAAGGGATATACAACAAGTATTTCAAACATAAGACCCTCAAATAGGGTGATAATATGAGATGACTGTAACCTCAAGTTACCCCATTTAAAAATATACTTACTTTATATCAAAGTCAAGTAGTCGGCCCGTAGGCCCATGTTTATTTAGAAATCACCATTTCCCGTTCCCCGTGATTACTAGTCACGACAACTCATAGAGTCCATCACATTAGCATTGCATAGCAAGGGCTCGGCCCAACTACATTTCTATGCAATCCTTTATGTCAAGTACATCCTATCACATTTGCATAGCAAGGGCTCGGCCCAACTACATTTCTATGCAAATCACAATTTACATGGCAAGGGCTCGGCCCAACTACATTTCCATGCAAATCACAATTACATGGCAAGGGCTCGGCCCAACTACGTTTCCATGCAATCATAGAGTCCGGCTCTAATTCTTCATTATAGTCAAATTCCTAAGCAACCCTATGCCTAGAATTGACATCTCAAAAATCTACCTTGGGTCATTCTTAATGACTGCCCATAACTTACCCTTAGCTTCATACTAAGTCATTTTATACACTTGAAGTACATTCAAGTGCATTTCATACAATCCAATACTTAGGGTCAATTCTATCAACAATTTCAAATAATCACTAACTAGTATTTCAATACTATTAAGATTATTTCCATCATACAAATATCCTCATTTTGTAATTCTCTATATATTTATAAGTATGTAGCAGCAACTTAAATATTCAACTTCAATACATAAATATCCATTTATGTATCCACATATTTAATACATGAGTAAAATGCCTATTTCACAAAATAGTTCATTAATAACTCATTTGACCTCGTATTATCCATACAACCTAAAATCATTTACAAATTCATTCATTGTCAACTATATCCATTTTTAATCAATATTTAGGCATCATAATCCATGAAAAATCATGATTTAGGCATTTAGGTAATCTCGTGCTTAACCTACAAGTTGTAACAATTAGATGTCGATCCTCACCTTAATTGAGCTTTAAACTTTTCCTTCTTGATCCAATGGTCAAAGCTTCGGTCAAGGTGGGTTAAGAACTGATTCCTTGCTTAAATATGAGTGTTAATTAAACAGCCTCCTCAAAGTGCTAGCTCAACCCCTAAATGTCGACACGGAAACAGCCCCTAGAACGGGTGTTTTTCCGGCGAATTCGTTCCCTAACCTTTCAAGGTTTTGTCTAGGTTAGTATCTAACCTTTCCAACAATTAAAGTCACTTTATAATAACATTTTATACACTTCAACCAGTTTATTATAGTTCTTCAATCATTCATATTATTTAGACAATAGAGAGGAAGGTTTTGGATTCAAACTTACTTTGAATACAAAAATGTATTCTGCGAGGTTGTGTTTTGTTCGGACTATTTAGAGGCCTTAAACTGCTCCGTTTTCTTCAAACTGCACGTCTATGGATCCCTCTTCTTGAGAGATTTCAGTGGACACCTCACACGCCCTTTTTGGATGAGTATTTTTCAAGATACGAACCAAACAGTGAGCTTCACGAACTGGAGGTTATCCCTGCGGCCAGCGCCCTTATCTCTCCCCCTTTTGAGTGTGAGGCTCTCCCTTCTTTCTTATCTCTTTCAGTTCGAATGGGGGGTGAGGGGGAGGTGTTTAGGAGCTCTCAAAATGATATCTAAGCATGTGGTTCACAAAAAGAAAGGGTAGAGAGTGTTTGATTGCAATCAAACATGGTGTGGACCTCCTCTTTTATTTCCTTTTTGTAATGTTGTAGCTCTTAAGTCAAAATGTCCGCCCCACATAGTTGTCTCACTCATTTTACTTTGTCTTGCATGTACCAAGGTCATGTGGGATGGTTCCCAAATGATCCCATTCAATTTGAGGGCCAAAATACCTACCAATACTTCCAAAATGAAAAGATGGACCCTATTGTTTTATCTTTGTCATGAGATGTCTTTTTGTACTCATTATAATTTATGTAGGCCAAGTCAACTTCATACATCATATTATTGATCCCCAATATGTGTAGGATCATCCTAATAATTTACATGATGAACATTATAGAAGGAAAAATCCTACTCCCATTATTTAGCTCAATAATGTCGAAGATGTGATCATAGGCATTTGTATTCTCCTCTAATCATTCTATCACTTATTTTGACATTTGTCATTCATATTATTGGACTACTAGCCATGTGGGTCACCCTCGAGTGGGCCTAGGACGTCATTCTTGAATATTTACTATTTTTAGCAGGTTGGGCCCAAAATAATGTTTGGGCCACCCGACCTTCCTTAATTTGTATCAAAAGGTTATGTATCATTATTTACGAAATGTTGGGCTCTTATATTTAATAAGATGGCCCCAAATAAGTATTTGAAGCCCATCACTAATATACAAGCTCAACGGTAAAAATGATCAAACATGCGTTACATAAAACAACAATTGCCTAACAATTGTTCGGTAAATGGAAATTCAATGCATAAGCTTTGCATTTAAATTTAAATTTCAAGGACGCTCGGGTACGGTGTCACACTACTTGCGTAGAAGGGAGCCGACTTACCAGCCCAGGAGGAGCCGACCTACTAGTCTAGCAGAGAGTTGACCTATCAGCCTAGTAGGGAGCTGACCTAACAGCCCAGCGGGGAGCTGGTCTACTACTCTTGCAAGGAGCTAGCTAGGGAGCTCAAGGAACCGACCTACAAGCCAGTTTGTCGCACTAGCTTAGAAGAGCAATGGTCAATGTGATTAATGTAGTGACATGATTAATATCACAATTAATATCGTGTTAATGTTGTAGTCAATTAGGCATTATGATTTTTAGTGGTTACACTTTGTAGATGCCTATAAAAAGAAAGTTGAAATTCAATAACAATGACAGGCTATTTCTAGTATTCGAACTCTCTAGCACTTCCCATTTTCATATACTTTACATTCTACTTGAGTGTTGAGTTGTAGCTTTCTTAATTAAAAGCCTACTAGCATCCATTTTTGGACCAATAACCAACTAGACTGAAAGGTATGGTTTATCGGACAATAATTATATTAGGCTACATGAATGTATGACGTAGAGTGTTGGGTGGTGAAGCGATTTGACATTCAAATTATGAGTGTGACTGAGATATGCGTGTAGCATTTGAGGTGTGGACATACTTTAAAAGATTTGTTGGTCCCAGTTTATGCAGACTAACGATCAGCTAGATGAACATCATCGATAAACAGAAAGAAAGAAGATCTGATAATGATCAAACAATATCGAGAACAGAGAAATTCTTCTTTCTGTTGTATCGAGAAGAAACTTGGCAGCGTAAGGCTAAGGTCTATTAAAAATCGATATCGGTACCTGTACACAAGGCGCATATATATAGGCGCTGTACAGGTTACCGATTTAGGTAAACCTTGGAAGTTGGGCCAAGGCCTTTTTGGGCCTTATTCCCTTTACCTTATTTATTACATAATAAATGCTAATCTAATACCATAAATTGTATAACTAGTCTACTTTATTGAACAAGACTTAATAGACAAACTTGACCCACAATAAAAGTTCTAACAATCTCCCCCTTTGTGGTCAAGTGTCGTCTTGCTGGGTTCCTTCACTTCTGAGCTTTATAGTAGTTCTTTCTGAGATTTAGCGCATGCTCATAGTTTCTGAGTGAATTTCGTCTATCAAGTTGCTTTTCAATGGCCTGTAGGATATTGTTAATTCTGTGCAGTTCCTTCTGGTCTCCTTCAGTGGCTTCGGTCGATTTCTGTCCAAGTTCTTGTTTCTTTGATCGGAGCTGCTCCTGGATGATCTTCAAAGTTCCGTCACAATACTTGTTAATTTCATCAGACGTTTTTCGTTGTTATGATTCAGATAGATGACTGATACTGGATTGTCAAAGATATGATATGTTTCAAAGGATTCAAGCCCAGGTCTACTCAAGTCCGGTCTAGTAAGATTCACCTTTGGATAGTTGTGCTCTATGGTCATCTGGAGATCATGAGAGGCGTAGAACCGAACTTGTCTTGTCATGAATCTTTTTATCGCCTCGAAACCTTCTTTAGCGAGTCTGTCTTTGTGAACTGGAAGCTCCCTGCACCTCATGAACATTTGATAAATGTCATCCATGTGCAGTAGAAAGAAGTCATTCTCTTGACAGGTGAACTCCGAGCCATCAGTACGTTGTAGACGAAAAATCATGAACTTAATTGTCTCCAGATAATCTTATGTGATCTCCAAGATTTTCAATATGGGACATCCACTTGTTGCAAGATTGTGATTTAGAACTTGTCGACGTTGCCCTGTGGATCTATGTCCTAGCATATACAGATTTCCTCCTCTGTATTTTCCTTTCAAGTGATTGATTCCTCGCATTTTTAATTCACTGAATTGTTTGACTTTTTCTGGTTGTCTCCAAATCTTCTCTCGAATTTCTTCAAGAAAGGGGGCTTTGATCCTTATGATTTCCCATTTTTCTTTAGCTGGTTCTGGTTCCTTGAGGTTTTCTTTTTTATTCTCCCCTTCCTTGAGTTCGTCTTTATCGAGTCCAATCATCATTGCATGGTATTTATTGAGGAACTCTCTGAGATGCCAGCTTCAACACATTTCGTACTGATCGGCTTCCACTCTAAGGTCATCCCACTCTGTCCATTTGCGGGGCCATTGATCATGAACTAGAAGATCTTCAAGCTCATCTTGTATTGGATTGTCAGAGGGTTCAGAGGGAGCTTGCTGCTGTGTCGAAGGTGACTCGTCGTGTGAAACACCGGGATCCTCAGGATTGCCCGTCGACATCAGTTTCGAACTAGGTTCTAGCTGATGGCCTGAGTAAGAAGATGTACTCGTGGTAGCATCATCAGGACTTCCATTCCGTCCTTGGTTAACATCTATAGGAGATGCACCTCGGGATGTTATGTCTAGCTCGACCATGCTAGAAAGAGTGGCTAGGGATTTATGGCTAGCTGAAGTAGTGGGTTGCTCATTGGTAGAGGTGGAGGGTTGGTTTGGCTTTGAGGGTTGGCTAGTAGAAGCAACATGCTCAAGTATCCGCGGGCGCTTGTTCTCCCCCTCATGAGAATCCGAATCATCAGGATCCTCATGTGAACGTTTAGCGCCACGGAGACTGTCACGACATGTGTTCTGTGTATCTAGAGCATGGAGAAGGGCTTTTTGAAGAGGGGTGAGGTTGCCTTCTTCCACGTCTAGTATACGGTCGTAGATCTCAGCTACAAGATCCTCGAAGGGTACGGTTGTTAGGTTGGGTTTGGTCGTTGTAGGGGAGAATACTAGTTTTGTATCCTGGGTTCCCCTTGATGTGGATGGTTGTTGGTTTTCTATGGCTAAAGGTGTGGAAATAGGTATGGAAATGGTTGGGGGCTGTGTTGTCTGGGGTTTGGATGGTATATTCTGAACAACTAGGGTACTTCCAGAGTCTTGTGCATTAGCGGTTATTGCTTCATAAACCCATGGTTTAATGGTAGACTCTAGAAAGCTGTTCAGATATACAAGAATGTCTTCGGGAATGGTGGTACCAGTTACAGGGGTTGTAACTGTTGTCACAGCATCAGTGAAGATGGCTGATGTGTGGCCTGCGTTCAATGATCGAGGCATTGTTGGCGTAGCAGGACTTCCGACCATTGATAAGTCCGTATTTAGACACGTATTTGATGCGTGTTGAGATCGGATTTTGATGGTTTTCCTAGCTTTAAGGTGTTACAAGTCTCAATTTTAGCTCAAGTTATGTTTACCGGGCGTTGGTTCGAGTTTTGTGTTGTTTGTAGTCAAAATCAAGGAATTTGAGCCCGGCACTGGCACTTGAGGAACAATCGGGATGATTTGAGAAGCATTTGAGAATCATTTGATAGATTTGGAGGTCACCGGAAGATTCACGATGAAGATTTGAAGGAAAAAGAGCTCTAGGATTGGCTACGGGGTCAAAAGAAGATGAATGAAGCTTGAAAACGACGATCAGGATGACCTTCTGTCAATCGTTCAAGCATATCTCTTTGTAGAAACAACCAATGTACACGATTCAAGTTCCATATGAAAGCCAACTTCAAGGGCTACAAATCATATGAAGACATCATTCCGATAATCTGAGAGGATCAAGGTGAAAACAGATGATGAAGTCAGATGATCTCTGCTGCGATTTCAGAATGACACCTTCCACCATTTTAGTCATATCTCTTGATTGGATGATTCAAATCACATTCGGCAAATTGGGGTAGATAGAGGACTTCATTATCTACAACTTTCATGAAGGAAGTTTTGTCAAAATCGGAATAGAAAAAAGGCTGAAGAGCACGGACGCACGATCGTGCGTAAAAGGACGCACGATCGTGCGTAAGAGCCAACAACGCGGCAACTAATCTGCCTGCTACGCACGATCGTGCGTGGCAAGGTACGCACGATCGTGCGTACACCCGAGACGCGGATTTCAGCCCTTTTTTAGTCCCAGTTCAGCCCAAACTCATCTGTTTTCTATAAATAAGACCCCCATACCCATATTTTGACGTGACGAACATTACGGAGAGGCCTAGGGACGAATTTAACACCGTTTTTACGCTATTTTCTTCCAAGACCCTGGGATTATTTGTAAGTTCATCTTTTTAATTAATGACAATTTATTCTATTCATCTCAATTCTGTTGATTCTTCAATTATGAATTGTGAGTAGTTTAATTAGGGATTTGGGGTTGATGAAGGGGTTAATCATGATGTATGGCTAGATTCTTGTCGGTTTAATTGCATGAATGCCGTTTAATTTGTGTTTGAATAATTTAACTGATACCTCTTGTAACCTAGACTGCAGCTAGAATTACAATTGCATGTAGAATGAATTAAGAGAGATCTAATTTGTTCTAGGACACATTCACACACACTTAATCGTTCGCTAAGAGATTAGTAGCGATTAAGGGGCCGTAAGCTCGCTCGTCTTGGCAATAATTTAGGATCTTGTCGCATGAGAGATCAGCCTGGACCCCTAAATTATTGTACTCTACGTCGCGAGAGCGGTAAGAACTTAGTAATGATTAGCTAGGCTCAATTAAATTAAATTCATGTGATTAGGCCTGATCTGCCAGAAATCTGGTTAACCCCGGAATCAATTCTTGTTCCCTTCGTCGTTAATTAAGGAAAACCAAATTTTTTTTATTAGCTCATTAGCATTAGTTTTAGTTTAATCAATCAACCAATCTCGCACAATTGCATTTTTTATTTTATTTATTTCTTTTTAATCGCTAAAGTTTAGTTAATCTTTATTTCCCTTTTGTCCGTCCCTGTGGAGACGATACTCGTACTTACACCACTATATTACAATCTTTTTAAGTGCGAGAAAACTCACATCAGTTTTTGGCGCCGTTGCCGGGGACGGTGTCAGATTTAAGAGTTAATTAATTTTAGCGACTTGTTTTTAGTTTTTCGTAGGATTTTTGTCTGCTAACCTTGCAGGTCAGATCTGTTTATGCATACACGTTCAAAGAAGGGAGAATCACTCGTCCCTCTTAATCCTGAGATTGAGAAGTTTGCTAGACAGAACCGCAAGGTCTTTCTTGAGAAGAACACAATCATGGAACCTACATCATCTGGAGTTGCTGGGACGTCTGAGGTCCAAACTACTTCTGGTAACCTTGATTTTTATGTCAATACCTCTCCCCAGTCTTCACCGCCTATTTCACCTAGAAATTACTCGGGATTTCAGAATTCCCGCACACCATTCTTTCCTCAAAATCAGGCCACGCCCCAAATCAACATGACTCCGCTTTATCAACTCTTCCAAAATACCTCTACTGCTCCCGAAACCATTTTTCAAAATCAAACATACGGGATGCAAGGTATTGGGCAAAATAATCCACTCTTTCAGCCAAGACAAAACCAGCCCCAAGTCACTCAAAATCCACCCATCCATCAACCACAAACTCAGCCCTTCCAAAATCAATTTCAACAAAATCATCAGCCCCAAGTTCAGCCCCAAGCACAGCCAAACATAGCCCGTCCACATCCTATTAGACCACATCCAGTTCTTCAACCAAGACATCAGGCTCCTCCATTCCAACATCATGTCCCATATAACAATCCGCTCTATCAGGGAGAAAGCATTGCAGATTTCCTCACTCCGAACATCACAGAGTATGACAGCATTCAAGTGCAGGGAATTACTGCACCCCGCTATGAGATCAACCCAGCAGTGATTAACATGGTGTCCAATAATCAGTTTGGAGGGAGCCCTACAGAAGATCCAGTGGCACACATTACAAAATTCTTGAGGATGTGCCAAACTTTCAAGATCCCTGGGCTAGATGACGATCAGGTACGGATGCTATTGTTCCCTTTCTCATTGAGGGATGACGCGCAGAGGTGGTTGGATAGCAATCCACATCACCATATTCATACATGGGATCAGTTGCACAAGTCCTTCATCAAGGAGTATTTTCCGACATCAAAGGCAATAAAGTTGAAGAGGCAGCTGCAGGATTTCAAGCAAGGTTCGTTGGAAACATTGGCTGAGGCATGGAAGAGATTCAAAGTGTTAAGAAGAGCTTGCCCTCAAGGCAAGATGACTGATAGTGAGATTCTATCTTGTTTCTACAGCGGAATCAGCGATGAAGGGAAGATGATGCTTGATGCTTCGGGTGGAGGAGCTTTTCCTCAGTTGCCATCTGAGGTGGCAGAAGAACTAGTGGAGAAGATAGTTTCTAATAATGCTTCATGGTATGGCTCTCGGGACACACCTCACCAGAAGACCCCGGGGTTGTATGAGATCAGTGATAATTCGACCCTTTCTGCGAGGGTAGATGCTTTGACTAGCATGATTCAGAAGCTTGCTACAAGTGTGGAGGATAATCAAAAGAAGACGAATCTTGCTCTATCGGTGCCTAGTGTTAATATGGTAGCCCCTGGTCCTATTAGTCCCTCTTGTACCATTTGTGGGGGTCTCCATTCGCCTCATGAATGCACTATGATGACACACTTGGCAGCCCCTGGAGTAGAGCAAGTTGACGCGATGTATTACCAGCGACAGGGCTACTACAATCAGCCCTACGGACAGCAGCAACAAGGGAATTACGGGTATGTAAATCAGCAGCAGCAGTTTAGAAACTATAATCAACATCAAGCATCTCAGCCCGTGCAAGAGAGTTTTAAGAGAGAAACAGAACAAAGATTTTCTGGCATAGAGGAAACACTCAAGAAGTTGCTGCAAATTCAGAAGCAACAAATGCAATCTCAACAACAAGCAGATTTGAGGATGCAGCAGGCTGACTCAAGGATGCAGAACATGGAGACTCAATTGGGGCAGATCTCAAGGGCTTTATCTGAGAGGCCTCTGGGATCCCTTGTGACACCGCGCCCGTATGTACTTGACATTGGAAGACGGTATGTATTTGATTTTCCTAGCGAATAAAATTCGTGTAATTGATTGGTGTATTTAATTAATGCATGATTAATTAAATTATATATCGGGTCCATTATATGAGAATGGGCTACCAAATATTTAGTTGGGTTATCATAATAATTATAGTAGCCAAATAAAATGCCAACCGAAGTTGATAAAAATAGTTGGACAACCCGAGCGCTATTTTGACCCGGCCGGCCAGAAATAGCAGGAATAATTGGGCGGGACTTCCTACACCCACTTGGGGTATCCTACACCCTAATTTGACTCAAATAATGAGGGAGGAGGGGCCACACATTTTGACTTGTGCGTGCAAAAGAAAGAGGGGAGCATCATGGAGACAAAGTCCACACACCCCATGTTGGACTTGTCTTGGGAGTGATTTGGTTGAGGATAGATATCCTCTCCTCTCATTTTGAGCCATACGAACCATCCAAGAGGAGGGAGAGCTCAGGGGAGAAACTCTCACAAAGCTCCAGCTTGAAGGAAGCACCAACAAAGAAAATCCAAGAAGAGAAGAGTGGTGTTTGAGGTAAGAACTCAACAATCAAGCTCCTAACTAGTATTTTATTGTATGATTTTTAAGAAATCATATGATGGATTAAACATGAGTTTATACACGTTTAAAAGTGTATAATATTGATATAAAGTGGTGGTAATTAACTTAGAAGAGTTGGGGAATCGATAGGAGCCAAAACCATCGGAAACCGCCACTTGAAGGAGGCTGTTCGTAGCTGCAGACCACGAAAGCCGCCCGGCTTTTGTGAAAGCCGCCCGGCTTTTGGCTGCTGTCCAGAATTTTCATCTCCAATCGGTTTAGAACGGGGATTGATCGAAGGGCTTAACAAAGGCAACTATTTCAGCACTTCATAAGGTGAGGATGGCTGACTATATTGTTTATAATCTTTGGGTTAATTTCATGAGATTACCTAAGGTAATTAAATATGTTTTTAAGGATTATTAATGATTAATAATGCCTAAGAATGAGAAGACTATTGTCTATGAGGAAAAGAGCATAATATACAAATCTGTAAGAGATTGTGTATGATTATGTGATATGAAAGAAATGGTATGGTAATGGAATTAACTATGAAAATTGTGACAAAATATACTTTTACTTCATGTATGAAATTCATGAATGGATAAAAGTGATATTTTTGATATTGGGATTAAATCATATTTGGATTGGAAAATCAATTGAGATAAACTATTTGGTTATGAATTTAGAACTTGGTTGTTCTAAGGTTATTCGACTAGTATCGAAATACTAGTCGGGAGATTTATATAAATAAATGATGGAATTAATCCTAAGAGATAGGATTGTGAATAGATATGCCTTAAGTAGTCTTAAGAGATGCTTTAAGGTCGAATTGTATGAACACTAAGGTGTGTTAGGGGTAGGCCTAAAGGCTATCCAAGTGAATTGATTCTAGGCATAGGATTTGCTTGAGAATTGAGCTATGAAAATAAATTAGAGTCGGACTCTAGGATTACATGGAAATGTAGTTGGGCCGAGCCCTTGCCATGTAACGTGATTAGCATGGAAACGTAGTTGGGCCGAGCCCTTGCCATGCATTGTGATCTTCATGGAAACGTAGTTGGGCCGAGCCCTTGCCATGAAGTTATGGTTGGTATGGAAACGTAGTTGGGCCGAGCCCTTGCCATACAAATATAGATATATTAGATTGAGTTAAAGGATTGTATAGAAATGTAGTTGGGCCGAGCCCTTGCTATACAATCGGGACTCGAGGGAACCCTATGGGGTTGTCGTGACTCATGGTCACGGAAAGTGAAAATGGAAAATTCTAAATGAATATGGGCCCACGGGCCGACTACTTGACTTTATATAAAGTAAGTATATTTTTAAAACAGGGTAACCGGGGGTTACGGCCTACGATATAATATCACTCTATTTGAGGGTCTTAAGAAATTGAAACATTGATTATACTTAGTATAGTTGTCATTGTACTTGTCAAATGCTTCCAAGTACTGACCTCCCCTTCACGGGGGAGGCCACCTCACAGTTTCAGGTAGAACTTGAAGAGTTGCTGCCACCACCCGTTGCTTCGGGGAGATCAAGGGAAGAAGACGTGGTTCGTGCTTCTTCCGTTTCTGTTTTGAAAACAATCTAAATAATGCTCATGGATATTATTTTGAATATTTATTTGGGGCTTGTATGCCCGTGTTTGCCACGTGTGGCTCGGATGTTATATTAATGTTTCCGCTGCTTAAATTAAATGTTTTACATTGTGATTGTTTATGGATGTACTATTGTGAATGGTATTCAAGACGCCTTGTATAGTATGGATGAGTTGGACTGCGGTTGACTGTTCGTACTATACGGCGGGTTGTTGACGTGTCCGGTGGGTCCGGGGCGTGACAATTTAATTGGTATCAGAGCCTTAGTCCGTAAACTTCATAATGAAGCTTCAAAATCCTTTTTGAAAATGATTTTGAAAACCATGAGCATAAAGTTTTGTACTTATAGAACTTTTGGTACTTGAGTTGCAAGGTCTCTAATTGTTAAGATGGTACCCTTAACAATTGGCATGGCGGCGATTTGAGCCAAGGGATGTCTTTAAGTGCCTATCCGTCATTTGACATTTGATACGGGTCTAATGACTCAACTTCTATCTCTTTCAGAAATGGAACGTACCGGTAAAGTCACTCGAAGAAACCCGACTGGCCAGGCACGGGGAGGATCCCAACATGGCAGTCGAGGGGCATCGAGGGCGTCTCGTGGGCAGGACCGTGCGGGTCACTCGTTAACGGTGAGTGACGGTCATGTGGAGACAATCGATGAACAATACGATTCCGAGGAGGATTCGACGTATCAACCGGGAACCGAGCCGGTTGAGACCCCATATGATGGGGAATATGATGATGATGATGAGAGCGACGATGATGACGCTCTAGAAAGGATGGAGGAGCTGCTCCGTCAATACCAACAGGATCGCCAAAGGCGCCGGGCAAGGCGTGCTTTGGGAGGGGCTTCCAGGGGAGGAAGCCGTGTGGGTTCTAGGGGACATGTAGAGTCCCGGAATGATCGAGGTGCCGAGGTCCCGATGATAAGGATCTCAAAGTACCTAAAGGAGGCGAGAGACTTGGGGTGTAAACCATTTGATGGAACGGGAGACATCTCCATTGCGGCCGAGTGGATCAAGAGATTCAATGAAGCGGCTCTTGATATGCAACTGCCGCCAAACATGAAGATGAGAGTAGCAACGAGGTTGCTAGAAGGAATGGCGTCCACGTGGTGGGACGGAGTCAAAGGGAAGTATGGTGAGAATGTCACTTGGGAGAATTTCCGGCAGGAATTCTTCAACCAGTACTACTCCGACTTCGAGGTAAACTTGAAGAGGAGGGAATACACCAACTTGACCCAAGGAGGCAGGTATACCGTGAGACAACTCGAGCATAAGTTCAGGGAGCTTGCCGAGTTCATACCGGAGTATGCATGCGATGAGAACCGAATGGTTAACCACTTCTGGGATGCTCTGGATTTAGACGTGCGTGAAAGGGCAACACAGCTGCCTAACATGACGTTTAGTCAAGTGGTGGAGCAAGGCTTGAAGGGAGAAAAAGAATGGGAGGAAAGGAAGCTGAAAAACGCCGAGGAGGCGAAGAAGAGAAAATGGGAGAACGCCGGCCCTCAGGGTTCTAGCAAAAGGGGGAACCACGGAGGAGGTGGATCTTTCAGAACACCCGCACCACCACCAAGGGGAAACCAAGGCCCAGGGGGGCAAGGCTCGAGGTCACAAGGCTCGGGCATTATAAGATGTAATAACTGCAAGAGGAATCATGCGGGTAAGTGTCGTGATCCCCCAAGATGTTATCAATGCGGGGAGACAGGACACTTGAGAAGCAATTGCCCGCAACTTGGGCGAGCCGTGAGTGCCGGACCGAGTGGTGGGACCACGATGAGCAGGAACCGGACAGCGGCACCTCACGCAAACACGGGGCACGGTGGAGCTAGCACAAGTAATGCACCGTCCGTGAATCAAGGGAGGACCCAAGCGAGGGTCTATGCGATTACGGAAGCCGATGCACGTGCTAACCCGGACTCCGTCGCGGGTAAATTCTTGAACTTTTGATGTTATTTCTTTGTGAACTGTATAAATGTTGAAACGTATAATTATATGGCCAACCCGGCCTGTTTAAAGTTCAAAGAGGAGGACAGATATCTGCCCGGGGCGAAAGCCGCCCGGCTTTGACGAACGTCGCCCGACGTTTGTCTATGAATTATTTCATAAATCCTACGGCGACCATAAGCCGCCCGACGTTGACGAAAGCCGCCCGGCTTTCGTAAAGGATTTTTGTTCAAATCCTTCGGCGTATAAAAACCGGCCGAGTTTTGTAAAAACCGGCCGGCTTGTGTTCAGGAATTCCGGTATGGGGCGCTGCTAACGAAAACCGGCCGGCATTCGTAAGAACCGGCCGGCTTTTACAATTTAAAAGTTGGAATTCCTTCGGCGACCGAAAACCGGCCGGCTTTGGCAAAAACCGGCCGGCTTACGTAACCAGCCGTTCCGGGCTGAAGGCCAAAGTACGAAAACCGGCCGGCTTTCGTGAAAAGCGGCCGGCTTTCCCTTATTGGTGCTCGATGTTGATTTCAAGGGGGAAAACCGGGATGGAATCGGGATGGGGCGTTAGATGACGATCATCCAAACCATAGCCGGGGTACTCTATAACCTAAGAAATGAGTCTAATAAGTGGGGAGTGTGTCTTACATTGCTTATGAATGTAGGAACACTAAAGATTAACGGGAGAGACGCAAGAATTCTCATTGACACCGGGGCGCAACGATCATTCGTGAGTGAGGCGTTTGCCGGGGGATTCAAAGAACCACTTGTACCGATGGCTCAAGCCCTATTGGTGTCCACACCTCTAGGGGAAGACACCGAGAGAGATAGTCACTATCCATCGTGTGAGGTGGAAGTGGAGGGCCAAAACTTGACGTGTGATTTCGTACCGCTGAGTATGATTGAGTTCGATGCAATCCTGGGGATGGATTGGCTTGAGAAACATCATGCTAGGGTCGATTGCTACACAAAGATACTTGAGCTCGAAGGCGATGAAGGGGTAACCTTACGCTTCGAGGGGGATCGGGCCAAATCCAATAGTTGTATCATATCCGCCGTAAGAGCTAGGAGTATGATGAGAAAGGGTTGCCACGCATATCTAGCATACGTGGTAGACAAAACAAAGGAAGAGACGAGCATTGATGATGTGAAGGTGGTATGCAAGTATCCGGATGTCTTTCCAAAGGACTTACCGGGACTTCCACCCGATAGGGAGATTGAATTTGTGATCGAGGTCGAGCCCGGCACCAAACCAATCTCCATACCGCCATACCGAATGGCACCCGCAGAACTTAACGAGTTGAAAACCCAATTGCAAGAGCTTTTGGATAACGGTTTCATTAGACCAAGCCACTCCCCGTGGGGAGCACCGGTTCTTTTCGTGAAAAAGAAAGATGGGACACTTCGAATGTGCATTGACTATCGTCAACTGAACAAGGTCACAATCAAGAATAGGTATCCTTTGCCTAGGATTGATGACTTGTTTGACCAATTACGAGGAGCAACTGTGTTCTCAAAGATTGACTTGAGGTCGGGGTACCATCAATTGAAGATCAAAGAGGATGACATACCGAAGAGTGCTTTCCGCACTAGGTATGGGCATTTTGAGTTCCTTGTTATGTCGTTTGGGTTAACCAATGCCCCGGCGGCATTCATGGATTTGATGAACCGAGTATTCCACAAATACTTGGACCGATTCGTGATAGTGTTCATAGATGACATCTTGATCTACTCAAGGAGTGAGGAAGAGCATGAGGAACACTTGATACTCGTTCTTGAGACACTACGAGAGAAGCAACTCTATGCCAAATTTTCTAAATGTGAATTTTGGCTAAAGGAGATTGGCTTTCTCGGGCATGTGGTTTCGGGATCGGGAATTGCGGTTGATAACAAGAAGATAGAAGCCATTACCGAATGGGAGAGGCCAAAGAACGTCAAGGAAATTCGTAGTTTTCTTGGGTTAGCAGGCTACTACAGAAAGTTCGTGGAGAAGTTCTCCGTTTTGGCATCACCATTGACGAAACTCACTCGTAAAGGAGCTAAGTTTGTATGGGATGACAAATGTGAGGAAGGTTTCATTGAACTAAAGAGGAGATTGACCGAGGCACCGGTACTCGCATTACCCAAACAGGGTATGGGGTACGATGTCTATAGCGATGCAAGCATCCAAGGGCTTGGATGTGTGTTGATGCAGAATGGGAGGGTAATTGCCTATGCTTCACGACAATTGAAGAAACATGAGGTAAATTATCCTACTCATGATTTGGAGCTCGGGGCAGTGGTGTTTGCACTTAAGATATGGAGACATTATCTCTACGGGGAGACATGCCACATATACACTGACCACAAGAGCTTGAAGTACGTGTTTACTCAGAAAGAGTTAAACATGAGGCAGAGACGGTGGATGGAGTTGATAAAAGACTACCACCTGGTAATCGAGTACCATCCAGGCAAGGCCAATGTGGTGGCAGATGCCTTGAGCCGGAAAAGCTCATCTGGGGCATTGACAGCTAACTTGAGGGCTTTAAGAGCCCAACTGGAGGTATCCAGTAATGGAGCCTTATTGGCACGATTTGAGGTGAGACCTACTTTGCTTGATGAGATCAAGAAGGGTCAGGAAACTGACGAGGAAATCATAAGGATCCGAGAACGCATGCAAGCGGGACCAGTGGAGGACTTCAGGGAAAGAGATGACGGTCTCTTATTATTTCGTGACCGAGTGTGTGTGCCGACAGATGGGGAGCTCCGAAAGTCCATCTTAGAGGAGGCTCATTCATCGGCTTATGCCATGCACCCAGGGGGCACGAAGATGTATCGTGACTTGAAAGAAAGTTACTGGTGGTCTGGTATGAAGAGGGAAATAGCCGAGTACATCAGTCGATGCCTTACTTGTCAGCAAGTCAAGGCAGAACATCAGCATCCAGCGGGGTTATTGCAGCCACTTTCCATTCCAGAATGGAAATGGGAACACGTGACTATGGATTTCGTGGTAGGGCTACCACGGACTGTGAAGAACTATGATGCCGTATGGGTTGTGGTTGATAGGCTCACGAAGAGTGCACATTTTCTACCTATCAACACCACCTATGCACTGGAGAGGTTAGCCAAATTGTATGTGGATGAGATCGTGAGGCTACATGGGGTTCCTATAACCATTGTGTCCGACAGGGACCCACGATTCACATCACGATTTTGGCCGAAGTTCCAAGAGTCTATGGGAACGAAATTGAAGTTTAGCACTGCTTTTCATCCACAGACGGATGGACAATCCGAGAGAGTCATACAGATTTTAGAGGATATGCTGAGAGCTTGTGCATTGGAGTTCCAAGGAAGTTGGGACAACCATCTAGCACTGGTAGAGTTTGCCTATAACAACAGTTATCAGGCGAGTATTGGCATGCCTCCATACGAGGCATTGTATGGGAGGCGATGTCGTACACCGTTGTGTTGGGACGAGGTTGGCATGGCCAAGCTCGAGAGCACAGAATTGGTGGAGATCACCAAGTCAAAGGTGAAGATGATTCGTGATAGGCTTAAGGCGGCCCAGGATAGACAGAAGAGCTATGCCGATAAACGCCGGAGAGCCTTAGAGTTTAAGGTGGGAGATGAGGTATTCTTGAAGGTTTCACCCTGGAAGGGAATCATCCGATTTCAGAGCCGAGGGAAACTTAACCCACGATATATTGGGCCATTTGTGATTCTTGAGAGAATTGGGGCCGTAGCATACCGATTGCAGTTGACTCCAGAATTGGAGAAGATACATAATGTGTTCCACGTGTCTATGCTGAAAAAATATGTGCCGGATCCGTCTCACGTGTTAGAGAAACCACCCGTGGAAATACGTGAAGATTTGAACTACGCCGTACGACCAGTGAGAATACTTGATAGGCAAGTAAAGAAACTAAGGAGCAAGAAAGTTCCAATGGTGAAAATCCTTTGGAAAAGTGACCGAGTTGAAGAAGAAACTTGGGAAACGGAAGCCTTAATGAAGGAGCAATATGCATTTCTGTTTGAATAAGCATTTGTGAATTTCGGGGACGAAATTCCCGTTAAGGGGGGGTGAACTTGTGACACCGCGCCCGTATGTACTTGACATTGGAAGACGGTATGTATTTGATTTTCCTAGCGAATAAAATTCGTGTAATTGATTGGTGTATTTAATTAATGCATGATTAATTAAATTATATATCGGGTCCATTATATGAGAATGGGCTACCAAATATTTAGTTGGGTTATCATAATAATTATAGTAGCCAAATAAAATGCCAACCGAAGTTGATAAAAATAGTTGGACAACCCGAGCGCTATTTTGACCCGGCCGGCCAGAAATAGCAGGAATAATTGGGCGGGACTTCCTACACCCACTTGGGGTATCCTACACCCTAATTTGACTCAAATAATGAGGGAGGAGGGGCCACACATTTTGACTTGTGCGTGCAAAAGAAAGAGGGGAGCATCATGGAGACAAAGTCCACACACCCCATGTTGGACTTGTCTTGGGAGTGATTTGGTTGAGGATAGATATCCTCTCCTCTCATTTTGAGCCATACGAACCATCCAAGAGGAGGGAGAGCTCAGGGGAGAAACTCTCACAAAGCTCCAGCTTGAAGGAAGCACCAACAAAGAAAATCCAAGAAGAGAAGAGTGGTGTTTGAGGTAAGAACTCAACAATCAAGCTCCTAACTAGTATTTTATTGTATGATTTTTAAGAAATCATATGATGGATTAAACATGAGTTTATACACGTTTAAAAGTGTATAATATTGATATAAAGTGGTGGTAATTAACTTAGAAGAGTTGGGGAATCGATAGGAGCCAAAACCATCGGAAACCGCCACTTGAAGGAGGCTGTTCGTAGCTGCAGACCACGAAAGCCGCCCGGCTTTTGTGAAAGCCGCCCGGCTTTTGGCTGCTGTCCAGAATTTTCATCTCCAATCGGTTTAGAACGGGGATTGATCGAAGGGCTTAACAAAGGCAACTATTTCAGCACTTCATAAGGTGAGGATGGCTGACTATATTGTTTATAATCTTTGGGTTAATTTCATGAGATTACCTAAGGTAATTAAATATGTTTTTAAGGATTATTAATGATTAATAATGCCTAAGAATGAGAAGACTATTGTCTATGAGGAAAAGAGCATAATATACAAATCTGTAAGAGATTGTGTATGATTATGTGATATGAAAGAAATGGTATGGTAATGGAATTAACTATGAAAATTGTGACAAAATATACTTTTACTTCATGTATGAAATTCATGAATGGATAAAAGTGATATTTTTGATATTGGGATTAAATCATATTTGGATTGGAAAATCAATTGAGATAAACTATTTGGTTATGAATTTAGAACTTGGTTGTTCTAAGGTTATTCGACTAGTATCGAAATACTAGTCGGGAGATTTATATAAATAAATGATGGAATTAATCCTAAGAGATAGGATTGTGAATAGATATGCCTTAAGTAGTCTTAAGAGATGCTTTAAGGTCGAATTGTATGAACACTAAGGTGTGTTAGGGGTAGGCCTAAAGGCTATCCAAGTGAATTGATTCTAGGCATAGGATTTGCTTGAGAATTGAGCTATGAAAATAAATTAGAGTCGGACTCTAGGATTACATGGAAATGTAGTTGGGCCGAGCCCTTGCCATGTAACGTGATTAGCATGGAAACGTAGTTGGGCCGAGCCCTTGCCATGCATTGTGATCTTCATGGAAACGTAGTTGGGCCGAGCCCTTGCCATGAAGTTATGGTTGGTATGGAAACGTAGTTGGGCCGAGCCCTTGCCATACAAATATAGATATATTAGATTGAGTTAAAGGATTGTATAGAAATGTAGTTGGGCCGAGCCCTTGCTATACAATCGGGACTCGAGGGAACCCTATGGGGTTGTCGTGACTCATGGTCACGGAAAGTGAAAATGGAAAATTCTAAATGAATATGGGCCCACGGGCCGACTACTTGACTTTATATAAAGTAAGTATATTTTTAAAACAGGGTAACCGGGGGTTACGGCCTACGATATAATATCACTCTATTTGAGGGTCTTAAGAAATTGAAACATTGATTATACTTAGTATAGTTGTCATTGTACTTGTCAAATGCTTCCAAGTACTGACCTCCCCTTCACGGGGGAGGCCACCTCACAGTTTCAGGTAGAACTTGAAGAGTTGCTGCCACCACCCGTTGCTTCGGGGAGATCAAGGGAAGAAGACGTGGTTCGTGCTTCTTCCGTTTCTGTTTTGAAAACAATCTAAATAATGCTCATGGATATTATTTTGAATATTTATTTGGGGCTTGTATGCCCGTGTTTGCCACGTGTGGCTCGGATGTTATATTAATGTTTCCGCTGCTTAAATTAAATGTTTTACATTGTGATTGTTTATGGATGTACTATTGTGAATGGTATTCAAGACGCCTTGTATAGTATGGATGAGTTGGACTGCGGTTGACTGTTCGTACTATACGGCGGGTTGTTGACGTGTCCGGTGGGTCCGGGGCGTGACATCCCTCCCTAGCAATACCGAGCCAAACCCAAGAGAACATGTTCATGCAGTCACCTTAAGGAGTGGAAAAGAATTAGAACCTGCTGCCACGACAAAGAAGTCCGAGAAAGTTAAAGATGTACCTGCTGCCCGGGAGGAAGAAAAGGAGAAGGAAGAGGAGAGAGAGGTGGCAATTGCACCAAAACAGCCCGTTCCCGTCAAAAATTACACCCCTCCTCTCCCCTATCCGGCGCGATTGACTAGGAAGAATGATAGTGACCAGTTTGGTCATTTTCTGAAACTCATGAAACAAGTCCAGCTCAACATTCCATTCGTGGATGCACTAGCACAGATGCCGAAGTACGCCAAGTTCATGAAGGATTTACTCACTAACAAAAGGAAGTTGGAGGACGCGTCAACGGTAAGGCTTAACGTGGACTGCTCAGCTGTGATTAGGAGGGATTTACCAGAGAAGCTTAAGGATCCAGGTTCTTTTACTATACCCTGTTTAATAGGAGATCTTACTTTTGATAGGGCCTTAGCTGATTTGGGTGCAAGCATTAATTTAATGCCATATTCTTTGTATGAGAAGCTTGCACTCGGTCCACTTAAACCAACGCGTATGTGTATTCAGTTGGCTGACCGTTCAGTCAAATATCCTAAAGGTATTATTGAAGATGTGTTGGTTAAAGTGGACAAGTTTATTATTCCTGTAGACTTCGTTATTTTGGACATGAATCAGGATCGTGAGGTACCTTTAATTTTGGGCAGACCATTCTTGGCAACTGCCCGAGCGCTTATTGATGTTGGAGACGCTAAGCTTGTCCTCCGTGTTGGGGATGAGACTGCCACCTTTGATATGTCCAAAATAATGAAGAGGCCCTGTCAGGACAGTGGAGAGTGTTTTTATGTGGATGATATTAATTCTTTGGTGGAGGATTGCACACCTAACATGCTTTCCAAGGAAGCCTCGTTTGATATTTTGTTGGAAGAGAGTATATCAGCAGAGGATCTTGAGCCCCTCCCTAGCTTTGATTATCTTATGATAAGTGGAGGGGAGGATTCAAGTGATGCTAGTTCTGAGCAAGAGACGAGAGGTAATTTAAATGAGGGTAATTTTATTCATGACAGACTTAACCTCCCTGTTAGTTTTGCATCCGGGCATGAGCCATCCCAAAATACAGCACATTTTCAATATCTTAGTGAACAAAAGGAAGCTCCAGCCCGGAAAATTTCTGACATGAAAGGGAGTGATTCATTCTTAGACCCATTCTTTGCTAAGGGGCCTGATAAAGGCCTAGACTCATTATTTTGCTGTACAGGAAACCCTGAGATGTGCAATTGTTTTCATGAATTTAAGGTCTTACGCCATCTCAGGGCATTTGTTGATAGGAGGTTTGATTTGTGGAAGACTAATTTTCTGAGTAGGAGTGTCTTTGATTGAGTTTTTGATGAGGTGGTTGCGTCGGGCACACGACGTTAAAAATAGCGCTTCTCGGGAGGCAACCCGAGCTTTTTTCTACTTTTGCTTTTGCTTTGTTTGTTGTTTGGTTGTTTTGCTTTGTGTTTTTGTTGCAGCTCAGGGTCTTGTGGTATGGATGATGTGCCGAGGATTACATTGACTCAGTTTAGTTCTGCATCGACCAACGCCATAGGGAAGTTTCTTTGATTCTTTTACTCGCTTGTTGTAATAATAACTTGAGTTAAGTTGAGCACGTGTGACCCTTTCCTCTTTACCCCCTTGTGCATAGTGCATTTTTGGTCATCGAGGACGATGCCAAAGTTTAAGTGTGGGGGAGTGAATTGGGCATTCGGGCAGTGGTTGTTACATGAGATTTATTAGAGTTAGCATGCGCAGGTGTTAGTTGTATATTCATAGGAAATTCATGCAAAATTTTTTGAAAATTTTCCTTTAAACTGTGTCTTTGTGAGCTGGCTAGCGTTTTGACTATGCTTTTAGAACATCTTTGAAGTGTTTAGGCTTAAATTGCTTGCACTATAATCTAGGTGTTGAGAGGATGAAGGAATTAGTCACCCATTGAATTCTCCATTAATCATCCACCCCACCTGAAAGAACCCTTTAGGAGAAGCCATTTTGAGCCTGACTGTTCTTTGTTACCCAATTAATTGAGCTCCATAGCCAGATGGCCTGTTTCTTTGCCCATGAATATTTCTAACTTAGTCTTGATGTTTAGGGAATTAAGGGATTAATTTGCCAAGATTAGGGAATTTTGTGTAGGAGCCATTTTTGGCACTGTTCCTATGCCCCAAATGGGGTAAGAGCAGTCATTTTTTAGGAATTTGATACTTTCGAGGATTGCATTGTAGGCATGGATTCACTTTTAAATTAATGAACTTAAATTGCTATTTTTCCTTGGTGAGGCCGAGATTAGAATGGGGTAATGTCTAGTGAGAATCCGAAAGGTGAAAAATTAATATAGCTAGACCTCTTGCCTTACGAAAAAAGAGAATGGGAGCCCCGGTCAAAAAGCGTAAGATGAGACTTAGGTATCTTTCGAAAGAAACGGCGTTCTCGTGCCAACATGACAAGGGAAACTGAATTTAATTAATAAACTTGGAGGCTATCTCAAAAATTAGCTTTAGTCCTCCGCGTACTTCAAGTATACGTCAAAGCACAGATGTGCTGAGACGGTTTAGCTTAGTTGTACACCATGTCTACTCTTTGCATAGGTTTAAATGATTGTTCCTAATTTGTGGCCTACTAAATTCCTTGTTCCTAAGAATAGCCCTGAAGTTCCTAAATACATTAAGTCTTTGTTAGAATATTCCTATCTCTCAAAATAAAGGGACTATTATCATTAACCATTAACCATCACATTCACAAGTCCTTCTGATCAGTAGCTAGCTTATTTGTGTATGCTGTCATTACTTTGAGGATGTTGTGAATAATTGTGTCAAATAGTTTAGCTTGAGTACAAAGTTGTAGTTTAGGGAAGAATTTTCTTGGTTTAGATTGTTTGTCCTGTGAATATCCATTTAACTACGTGTGCATGCTAACTATTTTAAATTCCGGGTGGTGATTATCGTAAGTCCCGTTGTTCAGTTTGCTTGAGGACAAGCAAAGGCTTAAGTGTGGGGGAATCTGATAAGTCCGTATTTAGACACGTATTTGATGCGTGTTGAGATCGGATTTTGATGGTTTTCCTAGCTTTAAGGTGTTACAAGTCTCAATTTTAGCTCAAGTTATGTTTACCGGGCGTTGGTTCGAGTTTTGTGTTGTTTGTAGTCAAAATCAAGGAATTTGAGCCCGGCACTGGCACTTGAGGAACAATCGGGATGATTTGAGAAGCATTTGAGAATCATTTGATAGATTTGGAGGTCAACGGAAGATTCACGATGAAGATTTGAAGGAAAAAGAGCTCTAGGATTGGCTACGGGGTCAAAAGAAGATGAATGAAGCTTGAAAACGACGATCAGGATGACCTTCTGTCAATCGTTCAAGCATATCTCTTTGTAGAAACAACCAATGTACACGATTCAAGTTCCATATGAAAGCCAACTTCAAGGGCTACAAATCATATGAAGACATCATTCCGATAATCTGAGAGGATCAAGGTGAAAACAGATGATGAAGTCAGATGATCTCTGCTGCGATTTCAGAATGACACCTTCCACCATTTTAGTCATATCTCTTGATTGGATGATTCAAATCACATTCGGCAAATTGGGGTAGATAGAGGACTTCATTATCTACAACTTTCATGAAGGAAGTTTTGTCAAAATCGGAATAGAAAAAAGGCTGAAGAGCACGGACGCACGATCGTGCGTAAAAGGACGCACGATCGTGCGTAAGAGCCAACAACGCGGCAACTAATCTGCCTGCTACGCACGATCGTGCGTGGCAAGGTACGCACGATCGTGCGTACACCCGAGACGCGGATTTCAGCCCTTTTTTAGTCCCAGTTCAGCCCAAACTCATCTGTTTTCTATAAATAAGACCCCCATACCCATATTTTGACGTGACGAACATTACGGAGAGGCCTAGGGACGAATTTAACACCGTTTTTACGCTATTTTCTTCCAAGACCCTGGGATTATTTGTAAGTTCAATTCTTTAATTAATGACAATTTATTCTATTCATCCCAATTCTTTTGATTCGTCAATTATGAGGCGTGAGTAGTTTAATTAGGGATTTGGGGTTGATGAAGGGGTTAATCATGATTGACGGCTAGATTCTTGTCGGTTTAATTGCATGAATGCCGTTTAATTTGTGTTTGAATAATTTAACTGATATCTCTTGTAACCTAGACTGCAGCTAGAATTACAATTGCATGTAGAATGAATTAAGAGAGATCTAATTTGTTCTAGGACACATTCACACACTTAATCGTTCGCTAAGAGATTAGTATCGATTAAGGGGCCGTAAGCTCGCTCGTTTTGGCAATAATTTAGGATCTTGTCGCATGAGAGATCAGCCTGGACCCCTAAATTATTGTACTCTACGTCGCGAGAGCGGTAAGAACTTAGTAATGATTAGCTAGGCTCAATTAAATTAAATTCATGTGATTAGGCCTGATCTGCCAGAAATCTGGTTAACCCCGGAATCAATTCTTGTTCCCTTCGTCGTTAATTAAGGAAAACCAAATTTTTTTTATTAGCTCATTAGCATTAGTTTTAGTTTAATCAATCAACCAATCTCGCACAATTGCATTTTTTATTTTATTTATTTCTTTTTAATCGCTAAAGTTTAGTTAATCTTTATTTCCCTTTTGTCCGTCCCTGTGGAGACGATACTCGTACTTACACCACTATATTACAATCTTTTTAAGTGCGAGAAAACTCACATCAACCATCATAGTTTGCACTCCGGTCGTTGCATTCAGGGTGAGTGCACCTGTATGTGCAGTGAATAGTGTCGGTGTCCTAGAGAAATTTAAAAATGTAGGAATAGTGACACCTAGACTCGATGTGATAGAACGGATGGGGGTAGTGGTCCGGGGCTGTTGACCACTAAGTCTCTCAGCAGATTCGGAAGGAATCAGTGAGGTCGGTGTAAGTTCCCCTTGAGTTATTGAAACTCCAGTCTGTTGGGAGACTGGAGAGTGGATGGGAGATGGCTGTGCATGCGCAGTTGAACCGGATGCTGCGACTTCTACCCGGGAACTGACAAGGTCAGCTCCTGCTCCTAGGGGCGTGGTTCGGCCTATGGTGACGAAGGTGTCGCAGTCATCGTATAGTGCCAACTCCTCCTCCACTGCACTCTTCTTTCTTAGCCTCTTCTTAGGCTGTGATGATGCAGATTTGTCACTTTTCTGCTTTGAGCGCTGCTCACTTATGACAATGCCCTTAAGTGGTCGGGACATGTGAGCAACCTCTTCATTGTCCGATGAGGAGTCGGAGTCTATCGGAATGGCTCTCTTTCCGGCTCTTTTCCTGTTGCTGATCAGGACTCCCTCCATGTCATCATCATCATCTGCATCATCATCATCATCATTCCGCTCATTTCCCTTGGCCATGCTATCGGAGGCCTCACCACCAGCCTTATTCGAAGGGGCCTGGCTTGATGGTTCATCGGCAGTGTCCTCAGCATTGATAGGGTGGCCCTCAGCAGTCTGGGTCCTCTCGGAAGAGTTAGCAGACTGATCATCATTAGGCCGGGTTGCCACTGGTTTCTGTGGCGGGGCTCTCTTCTTTTTACTACCCTCACTTGGCTTGGTCCCTTGGGAAGGTCCAGCTGGGTTTTGCTGAACCATAGGAACCGTTCTCTTCAATGACTCTTTGTAGTCGATGACTGCCTTATCCCTCGGGTTTGCTAGATCAAGCAGGGAGTCCGGAATAGGCAGTGCTTCAGCTTTGTTGCTGTCCCTCTGGAAGTATTTGAGCTTGGGCGCAGCGAAGTGCTTGTCTTCCTTATGCTTAGGGATTGTAGGGGTGACTTCCAACATGTTGTGGATCATCAGCGCCAGCCACCCAGCGTAGGGAATAGTGCTTCCCTTGTTGTTCTCCTTCATCTTGACCTGATCCATTAGCTCCGTCCAGAAGAGCTGAGCCATGTCATATTCGATGTTGAAGGCGATCCCGTGGAAGATTTGGAGAATTTGTTTGTTGCATTTGTCATGTCCGGCGTGCTTAGGAGATAGACACTTGTTCACCAGGCCGAACAGACTCTTCCACGGGTGGGGCAGGTTTGAGATGGTGAAGTTTGAGATCAGGGGTAACAGACCTTCATACCCCAGCTTCTTCATGTTTGTGATCAGATCTTCATTGGAGGGAAGCGGTGCATAGTTCTGGAGCACCGGGAGATTCAGAGTCTCCCTTATTGTAGAGGGTGTCAGCACCGCTCTTACATTATTCAGCTTGGTCATGATCTTAGACCGATCTTTCTTGCTTTCAGTTCGCATGCAGCCCCAGAATTGCTGCAGGTATACCATTGGTACTGGTTTAGCTTCGTTGAATGCAGTCCAAAGGTAGTGTTTCTGTAGGATGGAGAGAATGACTGGGTCCTGACATTTGAAGAGCTTCAGGTCCAATTGAAAGTTGTTGTCATAAAGTGGGACCCAGTTCTCTTTTGGGTACAGTTCATTGCTTGATTGTGCATTCCTGTCTGTTCCTGACATTGTTAACTGAAAGAATTGGGTCAGCACAAATGTTCATTTGAAAATTTTATTTGTTCAGTTTTTGCAATTTTTCAGATCAGGTGCACAAGTGGGACATCGAAATTATTCTAAGTGTAAACCACGAGAACCAACTTCTCGAGGTTTGATCATCGAGAAGTAGGTTTTCGAGGTTTAAATACCGAGAAGCTCTTCTCGAAACTCAAATATCGAGAACTTGGTTCTCGATATGGAAGTATCGAAAAGTCCTTCTCGAGATTTAAACATCGAGAACCACCTTCTCGAGGCTTAGTATCGAGAACCTCTTCTCGGTATTTCCAACTTCGAGAAGTAGGTTCTCGGTATTAAACATCGAAAAGCATCTTTTCGAGGTTTAATATCGAGAACCGTTCCTCGAAATTCGAAGTATCGAGAAGTTGATCCCGAGTTCTAAACGTCGAGAAAATTAATTTCTCGAGTTCGCACTCAGAGTATTGTCGAGAACCACCTGCAAATTCATAAAGCACAATGATAATCAAATTAAAACTTTTCGACTTCAAGTTTCCAAGTTCGAAAATGACAGTTCTCGAGATCCAACTTCGAGAAAGACTTTCTCGAGTGAGATTCGAGAACTAGTTTTGAAGTGTGAAAATCATTTAGAAGTATATTTGAAAACCACATTACTACCTTTTGATTGATTCGAGACAGGTTCAGTGAAGAATGGGGTCGAGAAGATTTCGAAAACTTTTTGCTCTGGACTTCGAGAAACGAGAATACGAGAAAATGAGATTTTGGGTTCTCGAAGTCCATTATGTATGCGAGAAAATTTATTTTGGGCCTTTTGAGAAGTAATTTGGGCCCAAATGTTAAGAGCGGGCCCAGTTCAGAAAATCTTAAAATTTTGGGCCCCAAGCTAGAATTTATTAAGAAATGCTTTCTCAGATCAAAACTCCCCCTCGAAATGTGCCTGAAAAAAAATGAAAAACACACACACTCACTCTTTTTCTGATTTTCTACACACACACACTCTTTTTCTGATTTTCTCACTCACACACACACTCTTTTTCTGATTTTCTGATTTTCTCACACATACACTCTTTTTCTTACTTTTCTGATTTTCTCACTCACACACACACTCTTTTTCTGATTTTCTGATTTTCTCCCCCTCAAAGTATTCCTCTCTCTTTTATTTTCTCCCTTTTCTCCCCCTCAACACATGCAACGCACACCACACACGCACACATTTTATTCAGACCATGGAGATAACACAATTACATAGAATCGAGATTCAACATGCCTAACTTAGATACTAGGAACAGGAATCTCTTTTCATCCAGTGCCTTAGTAAATATGTCAGCCAGTTGAAGCTCAGTGCTTACAAAGTACAGATCAATATCTCCTTTCTCCACATGGTCCTTGATGAAGTGATAGCGCAAATCGATGTGCTTGGTGCGCGAGTGATGAACGGGGTTGCTGGTTATGGCGATTGCACTCTGGGAGTCACTGTAGATCGGAATGTGATTGAATAGGAAGCCATAGTCTCTGAGTTGTGTCCTCATCCATAGGATTTGTGAACAGCAACTAGCAGCCGCAACGTATTCTGCCTCGGCTGTAGAAGTTGACACACAGTTCTGCTTCTTGGAGGACCAACAGACTAGCTTCTCTCCCAGAAATTGAGCACCACCGGATGTACTCTTTCTGTCTAACTTGCAACCTGCGAAATCAGCATCTGAGTAACCGACAAGGTCAAAACCTGTGTCCTTAGGATACCAAAGTCCTAAGTTGATTGTTCCTTTCAGGTATCTCAGGATTCTCTTTACTGCATTCAGATGTGATTCCTTTGGATTTGCTTGAAAGCGAGCACACAAACAAGTTGCAAAGACAATATCCGGTCTACTAGATGTCAGGTACAGCAAGGAACCGATGATAGCCCGATAGTTGGTAGCATCGACTGAAATTCCGGAAGGGTCAGAGTCAAGCTTTTGTGAGGGAGACATGGGGGTTTTCATTGTTGACTTGCTGTCCATCTTGAATCTTTTGAGCATTTCATGGATGTACTTCGACTGGCTGATGAAAATTCCGTCTGGCAATTGCTTGATCTGTAGCCCTAGAAAGAAGTTCAACTCTCCCATCATACTCATTTCAAATTCAGTGTGCATCAAGTTGCTGAATTCTTCGCAGAAGTTCGGGTTGGACGAGGCGAATATGATGTCATCGACATAGATTTGTATCAGCATGATGTCACTGTTCTCTCGCTTGATGAAAAGAATTGGATCTATCTTTCCCTTCGAGTAGCCTGATTGCACAAGAAAATCAGATAGTGCATCATACCAGGCTCTCGGAGCCTGTTTTAGTCCGTACAGGGCTTTCTTCAGCTTGTAGACATAATGTGGGCGTTCAGGATCAACAAAGCCTTCTGGTTGTGCCACGTAAACTTCTTCTTTCAGCTCGCCATTTAGAAACGCAGTCTTTACATCCATTTGATAGACGGTGAAACTCTTATGAGCAGCATAGGCAAGGAACAACCTGATTGCTTCAATTCTGGCCACTGGTGCAAAGGTTTCATCATAGTCAATTCCCTCTTGTTGATTGTACCCTTTTGCAACCAGTCGAGCTTTGTTTCTGATTATCACACCGTCTTCATCTTTCTTGTTCTTGAAGACCCACTTGGTGCCAATTATTGTTTTCTTTGGGGGTCTTGGCACCAGGGTCCATACATCCAATCTTTCAAACTGATTGATCTCCTCCTGCATTGCTATCACCCAATCTGGATCTGCTAGAGCTTCAGAAACTTTGGTTGGTTCAGATTGGCTGATGAAGCAAGAGTAGAGACATTCATTTGCTGTAGCCGTTCTTGTGCAAACTCCACGACTCGGATCTCCAATAATTTGTTCTGCAGGATGTGCCTTCGTCCATTTCCGCTCATGAGTTAGAGGGATTGGAGTTATGATGGGGTGATCCGGGTCCTCAAAAGTAGTAGATGTGGTTTGTTGAGGAGTGGAGTGCACAGGGGTCGATTCAGGTTCTGTATCTGCTTGAGCTGGTATTTCTGAAACTTGTGCTGGTGAAGTTGCTTGTGTTGCTGTCGTGCCATGATCTTCAATATCTTCTTGATCTGATGTATGAAGTGAGTCAGCTTCTTCTTCACTGAGGTCAGGCATAAATGGTGGATGTGCATCTTCTGTTGGTAACTGTGGGTTGGCGGTGCGTGCATTTTCATAGAAATGTTCAAAAAGAGAGTCAAGAATTGCACTGTCAGCCGTTGTTTGCTTTGTTGCTTCAGCTCCATCAGGTTGCTTCCTTTGAGTAGAGAGTGTGGGTTCTATCAAGAAATGTTCAGAAGCAAAGTCAGCCATTTCATAGAATGCAACATTGACACTCTCAATGACTGTTCTACGTTCTCGTAAATAGACCCGATATGCTTTGGATTGCGTGGAGTATCCAATGAATACTCCTTCGATAGCTTTCGGATCCATCTTGCTTCTTTCATTTCTGTCATTTAGAACAAAGCACTTGCAGCCAAACACCCTGAAGAATGAGATGTCAGGAGTTCTGTTGAAGAGGATTTCATATGGGGTCTTGTTGAAGCGCTTGTGAATTGATGTTCTGTTCTGAGTAAAGCACGCCGTGTTGATTGCTTCAGCCCACATGAAATGGGGAAGCTTTGACTGAATGAGCATGGTGCGTGCTGCTTCAACAAGAGTTCTATTCTTTCTTTCAACGACCCCGTTCTGTTGTGGTGTCTTTGCTGCAGAGAATTGCTGTGTGATACCCTGAGTTTCATAGAAATCAGCAAGAGACTGATTCTTGAACTCAGTACCATTATCTGTTCTGATGATCTCCACACTCTTTTGTAGAAAATTTTGGATTGTCCTGATGAAGGTTATGATGGATGCAGTTGTTTCATCCTTTGTCCTCAGAAATTTAGTCCATGTGTACTGAGAGAAGTCATCCACAATGACCAGTGTATATTTGCGTCCATTGATGCTTTGGACTCTCATCGGTCCGCACAGATCCATGTGAAGTAGTTGCAGCAGTCGGGAGGAGGATGGAACAGGTTTTAACTTGTGAGAGCTCCTTTTCATTTTGCCTAGTCTACAGGCATCACAATGAGTGTCAGCGGAAGTCTTTAGAGGAGGTAGCCCTTTCACAAGTTTCTTGGAGGATAGAGTTGTGAGATATTTGAAGTTAAGATGTGAGAGGCGTCTGTGCCATAGACTGTTTTGTTCAGATGAAGCTTTGGACAGTAGGCAGATGGAAGAAGGTAACTGTACGCTCTTCAGATCAATGGTGTACAGGTTGGAAGTTCTCGTGCAGGTCAATAATACCTTCCCAAACCTGTCCAGCACACAACATTGTCTGGCTATAAACTTCACTTCCATGCCACTATCACAGAACTGTCTGATGCTTAGCAGATTATGTTTCAATCCTTTCACGTATGACACAGCCTTGATGGTGACACTTGCACAGATGACATCCCCATATCCTAGGATTGGAGATGCTGCATTGTTTCCAAATCTCACATTTCCTCCGTAACGCTTTGTGTAGTTGCTCAACAGTTCCTTTATTCCGGTCATGTGGGTTGAGCAGCCAGAATCTAGGTGTCACACATTACCGTCCTGCAAAACAGATTAAGGACTTTTAGGTACCCATCGCAGGATGGGTCCTTCCTTATCAATTGAGAATATCTTTTTGAATTTTTCTTTCAGCTGTGATCCAAGGTCACCAGCTTTTTCAGATAATGTTCTTTGTTTTTCAAGTTCAGCTTTTGGTATCCATTTTTGTTTGATTTTAGTGGTGGAGGAGACAGAGTTATTGTTACTATGTGTGAATGGCTGGTTCGGGAGATAAGGTTTGAGAATTTCTTCTTTAGAGAGACGTTGTAAATGTTTCTTTGAATGAACTCTAAGAGGATATCTTAAATTTGGAAGATTATAGACACCCTCTACAGTTCTATTCTCAGATTGTTTTCTTTGTTTGCGCTCTCCTTTTTCTTTCTCACGTACAGCATTTATATCATGATCAGAACCAAAAGTATCATTGCAAAGATTCACAACCCCAGAAGTAGACAACTTTTCATTGATAATGAAAGTATCAGATTTAAACTTAGAATGATTCAGCTTGGGACACAAGACTGAACTAGAGCTACATGACTGTGACATAGAGCTAGAACTACGCTTATTTGAATAGAAAACAGCATTTGAACAAGACTTTTTATTTTCAGAAAACATCTTCTACTTTCCTTCAGCAATCTCCTCTCTCTTCAACTTCCACTCTCTTCTTCTCTCCAATCTCTTACTTATTTCTCTTCCTGCTTTCAAAGGAGATTTGGAGTGAGTGGATGTCTTTTTGAAAAGTTTAGATTTGTTCAAATTCCTTTGAGAAGCATCAGTATCACTAGATGATTGGGAAGTTGTGCCAGATTGAGAACTTTCTTTTAAAATTGTGAGTTCCTTCAACAACCTCTCCCTCTCACTTTCAAATTCTTTTCTTTCTTCTTCAAAACTTTTTCTTTGATTTTCTAAAGAAATGTGTAGGTTTTCAAATTTTCTTATCAGTGGAGGGATATAGGGTTCTTCTCCACTTGAACCTGAGGTTGAAGGGGGTTCAGGGTCTGACACAAATTCCTTCTCAGAAGGATAGAGACTCACACTCTCATCAGTTGACAAAACAGGTTCAGCGTTTTCATAGCTTTTGTTCAGGGAATCATAACTAAAAGGAATTTCGGCTTTTGAAGGATTTGACCGCTTTACCTCTTCTTCTTCTGCGGTTTCTTTCTCGTAAGTAAAAGCCATCAACTTGGTCAATCCTAACCCCATGTACTTTATGTTGTAAAGTTGGAGACAATCAATCTTTTTCAGATTGTTGGGGTTAGTAAAGCCAAGACCTTCCTTTGAGTTATAAAACCGAGTGTCCCTGTTTTGGTTTAAGAAGATTGTTTGTTCAGTTTGTCCTCTTTTGACCAGTAGATCTTCTAATTCTTTGATTTTTGTGTAAAGAGCACATCTTTGTTTGCGTAGAAAATCGTTTTCTGCTTTCGCAACATTTCGTTCGAGTTCTGTGTCACTGACCTTCTTAGTTAGTTCAGTAATTTTTTGTGTAAGCTTTTCTGCTTCTAAATTTTGTTTCTGAACTCTTTCTTTCTCATTTTCTAGTTGTAACTTCAGGGAGTGACTCTTGTCTAGAGTATCAAGTACCACTTTGTAGTTATGATCTAACCTGCCTTTTAACTCCTTTATGGTGTTATCCTTTTCACATGAGGAATGAACTTTGCAGGTACATGAGCAAGAAGGTTCAGAAGTACTTACAGTGGTGTTTGAGCTTGAACTTTAACTTTTTCCGGGGATCGCAGCATCACCCTTTTCTTTTTCTTCTTCTTCTTCCACAAACGCCATCAGGGCCAGATTCTCTTCTTCTTCATCATCAGAACTCTCCTCCTGCCATGGATCATTCTCAGTAAGTGTTGCAGCACTATCATCATCTTGCTTAGCCATGAACATCTTCTGCTTGTTCCATAGCATCTTTTGCTTGTAATAGTTGTAGTCCCTCTTCCTTGGTAAGCGACAGTCCTTGATAACATGTCCAGCTTTTCCACAGTTAAAGCATTTGAGAGGGTCTTCTGCTGCAACAACTCTACTAGAAGAGTTTTGATCATTGTTTTTTGATTTGTAGTTGGCAGAGGAGGTTCGGAGCTTGTTTGATGAGCTTCCTTTCTTGGCAAACCTTTTGTTGAACTGATTAGTAAGTAGTGCCATCTTCTTCTGTAGATCAGCCAGCTCAGATTCAACATCCATTTCTTCTTCACTTTCTTCTTCTTCTGATTCAATCTTAACTGCCTTCTTCTTCTTCGGACCCTTAGATGAACTCTTTGGCTTAGCTTCAATCATGAGTGCTAAAGGATTAGCAGAGAAGCTTCCTTCCATCTCAGCAGTGTCATTAACAAACTGCTGTAGATGTTCATGGACAGTGCAGAGGTCAAGTTCATCCAAGTCCAGGTGCTGTCGTAGATTCTTAACAGTTCTTCTCCATTCTGGCGGCAGGCTCGACAAGAAACGTATGTTCATCTCCATATTAGATTTGACAACTTTGATCTTTCTCATCTCATTGATCAATTGTACGAATCTGTTATACGTCTCATGGAGCGCCTCACCAGGTAGGGCTTTAAAGGCATCATAGGCAGTCAAGATGTTCGCTTTCTTTGTCTTCAAACCGAGATCAGTTCCAATCATTAACTTCTTCACCTCATCCCACATTTCCTTTGCTGTTTCCATGCTGTCTATCAGAATGTAGATATCATTGGGGATAGCTTGCAGCAGATATGTTTTTGCCATGAGATCAGCTTTGATTCTCAACTTGTCAGCTTCAGTGTATTCACCTTTTCTCTTCAGTCTTTTCACACAGTTAACAGGGGGGTTGTTTACATCTGAGGTATCTACTTCAGTATAGATCTCAGCAGGACCTTGTGTGAGTGATTCAAGCATGGCAGATGAATTATCTTTCCCTTCCAGAAAGTTCAAGAATCTTGTCTTCCACATCTGATATTCTCCTTTTCTGAGGATGGGTGGTCTGTTGTCATTTCCAAGTGCTAATGCTTCCATCTTCGCTGATTGAGCCTTAAAAGATCGTTCGAGTGTTTTGATCAGGTAAAATTAAATTATCAAATAAACAGAATGTTGAAAACCTAAGTTTCAAGAATAGGTTCGAAAACAGAGTTCGAGAAGTTCTTTCGAGAAGCAGTTTTCGATGTTTTATATCGAAAACCCTGCTATCGAGAAGCTGGGTTCGAGAAGTTCTTTCGAGAAGTCAGGATCGAAAACCTGAGTTCGAGAACTTGGTTTTGAGAACTGACTATCGAGAAGATATATCGAGATCCTGCAAATCGAGAACAAGGTATCGAGATATAATGTCAAAAACTGAGTATCGAGAACAGCAGTTCGAGAACTCAGTTCGAGAACTTATGTCGAGAAGCCAGTATCGAGATCCTGCAATTCAAAAACTTAGTTTTAAGCAGATAAAACAGCCAAAGTTTAAAGTCCTAAATCCAGAGATCTTCCTTGAATGATTTTCAGCTCGAAAAACCTGCTACAATGTCGAGAACTCTGCTTTTCGACATCATACTATCGAGAGATCAAGATCACAAAATCTACTGAAATCGAAAAATAAGATATACCCTTGGTTCGTTTCTGAATGGTGAATCCAATGGTATAACTTTTACAGTTTATCGATCAGAAACAAGATTACAGTGATTTAAAACAAAAAGATCGAAAAGTATGAAAAAGCAGAGAACTTCGAAAACTTTTCTTCGACGATCAAACTCGAGCAGGCTCTGATACCAGGTGTTGGTCCCAGTTTATGCAGACTAACGATCAGCTAGATGAACATCATCGATAAACAGAAAGAAAGAAGATCTGATAATGATCAAACAATATCGAGAACAGAGAAATTCTTCTTTCTGTTGTATCGAGAAGAAACTTGGCAGCGTAAGGCTAAGGTCTATTAAAAATCGATATCGGTACCTGTACACAAGGCGCATATATATAGGCGCTGTACAGGTTACCGATTTAGGTAAACCTTGGAAGTTGGGCCAAGGCCTTTTTGGGCCTTATTCCCTTTACCTTATTTATTACATAATAAATGCTAATCTAATACCATAAATTGTATAACTAGTCTACTTTATTGAACAAGACTTAATAGACAAACTTGACCCACAATAAAAGTTCTAACAAGATTGCTTAAAGAATAGAAAATCAAGGAAATGTGGGAGTATGCCGAACTTATTGAAGATAAGATACAAGAGTCTTGATTATGGTGATTTTATGTGTGTAGAAGATAAAGTGATGCACCTATTAGACGAATTGAGACGTGAATTACACTATTACAGTTGCCAAGAATGATAAGGCACTTCTTGAATTAGATGAGAATAACACTTTGGAGAGAGTAAAGTAAATGGCGAGTATACATATGAATAATGGATCTCTTTTTGTTTGACTCTGATGTTATATATTGAATCATGTTAATCGACCCCAAACTCTTTTGTGCCTAAATATGTTTTTAATTGGACTGGTTTCAGTTTTAGACCATACCTGACTAGATCGGAATTCGAGAGTTGTATTTAAAGTACACATAGATCAAACATCTGTCAGTCAGACGGGACCAGGCCGTCCCATTCAGACTAGAACATACCAAACTTAAAAAGACCAGATTAGACCATGAATCAATTGGTTAAGGTTTGTGTGCATCACTCCTTATCAAATGAGGTTCATGGTAGCTTTCTGATTAACGACGATGACTGGAACAGAGCAATGATAGTGCAAGAATTGGGTTTGGGGCTTTGGGCAATGGCAATGTGCGAGTTGAGGAGGGGTGGCACAAGGATTGGGGAAACGAGGAATGTGGGGTGGGCGTTGGAGTATAGGGGCGGGCTGGTGGGGTAGGGGCATGCAATGTCGGAATGTTATCGGTAATAAGAGGGGCGAAAGCCTCCTGGGAAGGCATATGGTTTCTAATGGCGGGTTATCATGTTGATGTGTTATAGGAAAAAGTAGGCGATTGTGTGGAGTTTGTCACTAGAGGTGGTGATCACTGGCGGTAACTGTCGACAGTGATCAGTATAGCCGACGGTGATCACTGTCATGCGGTAGCCACTAGTGGTGGTCATTGGAAGGCTGCTGATCACTGGTTAGTGAAAGGAGTCACTTTGATTTAAAGGGTATATAAGTCGCCTTAGTCTCTTTATGTTTTGGAGTTTTTAAAAGTGATCCTAGTTTTGTCTATATCGTCTATTTTAGTACGGAGTATTACTTTTAAAAAAACCTTATTTTTAGTATTAGTGCAATATTTATACTAGTCAAATTAAAATTATTAAACAACTAAACCTTTAACTACAAAATTTCTTAAGTTGATGATATATTATAAAATAATACTCCGTAAGAGATTGAAAAAGCGGTACAGCTCAAGTGGTCACTGACTCACCCTCGAATACGAGAAATTTTGGGTTCAAAATTCCAATGAGGGAGTTTGAGCCCTATTTAGGGAGTATATCGGGTATTCGGGTATATACTTCCCAATGTCATTTTATTCCTATTTTGAGATGAGATGTTGATCGGACCGTTGTGAGTAGGACAAGCAGGTGTTGCCGTGGGTAACACACCCATCCACTGAGCCACCACCGCTCCATTACTGGGTTTGGGAATTGTTGCAGCTAAGTAAACAAAAGGCTGCAAGAGAATCTCAGCCCTAAACATGGAAACAAAGAGGAACTGACCTCTTCCCCCCTTCCAAACCCACCCCCCTCTCTCTGTCTCTCTCATTTTTACACTTTACCCACCTCCACATTCCATAGATCTATCTCTCCATAGCCAGCTCTATCTGTTAATTCCTGTGGTTCTTTATTGCCCAGAAACTTTGGAGATTGAAAGAATCACATCAAAAGCTGCTGTTTCTATGGTATTGAATGCAGAGAGAATGGTTGCCTTTGGATGTGCCTCATTTGCATGCATATTTATGAATCTCAGAGATTATTGATTCTCCTCTTTTTCGCGGGTTCCATTAATATCATATCCCAACTACCTCCATCCTTCTGCTGCAACTTACTCTCAATTCTTTTTGAATAAAAAAAACCCTCTTTTTGCTCCATTTAAATAGATAAAGAAATACATTTATATATAAATATTGATGGAGCTGTTCAGTGTGAAAATAACGCTTCTGCTTTTCCTCACTGTCTTCTACTGTCTTTGTTCACTCTCCATCACACAACGTCATCCTCCTCCCGGTAAGTGCTTCTTTAATCACTTTCTTACTTCTTAATTATTTCTTTATTTAGATATATACTTATTACGGAGTACATGTTAATTAATTAAATCTGAACAGAATGTCTAATTGATCTTTTTCTCCTCGATTTTCCCCAGAAATCAGAACGTCAATGGATGCAGTTGAAGTCGATTCTTCTTTCCAGGTCGGTTAACCTAATTTTCGATCCAAAATTAACTTTTCAGTTTGAATTTTGAATGTTGAAGTACTATATACTTGTACAATTTATAAAAAAATTACTCCGTAATTTTTTACAAGAAAAAATTACACATTTATAATTAAAATAAATATTGTTTATAAAAAAATGTACTTAATGACTGGAATAGTTATGAAATCAAAGTACCACTTCCGTCTCAAAAAGAGTTGCAAATTTGACTTTTCTTAGTCAAACAATCTTGTTTTGTTCACTTAATTAGGATGTCAATTTTTAATTATTTTGTAATTTGGAGTTTACAACTTTGAAGAAATTTTTATGTAGTTTATGAATATGTAAATTTTAATTATTAAAAATTGAATTAATTATCCATAGGGAGGGTTGACTTTTATTATTGGTTGACCAAAAAATGTTGACTTTGCAAAACAAATTGGGACCGAGGGAGTAATTCATATTTAATTTTTAAACTTAGGTTACCATGACACTATAATGTAGCGACTATTAGTGATATTTGTGTAAATAAGTTTTATTTTATTAATTAATATTTTTAAAAGAAACGAAATCTACAAGTTTGGGAATTGCCGAATTGGGATACTTAATGGAATTCAGAGCCCGTTTGGTAACATCATTTTTCGGCTTATCAGGCTTATCAGCCAACTTTTTCACCAAACACGTAACTTTTACTTTCGCGCGCTGAATTATGTAATAAGCAAAAAAAGTAAGGTTGGAGTTACTTTTCTGGCTGTATTGGCTGAAGTTACTGTAGATGACCATTTTAACTATTTTTACATATAATTTTTTAATTATTTTATAAATAAAATATATTTTAAAATTAATTTTTACTTAAAACAGCAGAAACAGCCAAAACAGCCACTTCAGCCAGAACTTCATAAATTTCAGCAGAATCAGCCAAAACAGCCGATATTGGTGCTACCAAACGGGCTCTCAATCTTGCTGATCGAGATCGACATTTTAGTTAAGAAAGTTGGACTTAATTTAATTTATGCAGAAATAACTAGGATGCATTATGCATTCTTATATTCTTATCTCATCTAGTCATCTGCCTTGGCTTTTTTATAATTAGCATGTTAGGTTATGCTAGGAAAATCGGTGCAGCTGGTTTCGGGAGTGTTCCAACTAAAAGAAAAGTAAATTATAGAGTACGCTTTTTATTAAAAATAAGAATAAATAGATAAGTAAATTAAATAATAAATAAATGAATAATTAAATAAATTATAAATACGCGTTATTTTTGTTTCTCCGGGTACCATACTACCATCAGAGCAGCCAGCAGAAAAGATGGTCCCATGCAATAAAATAAAATTTACAGGGCGTACGGCGTACGCTAACATCTGATGTTTTAAGAGTGAGTAATATTCCATAGTTTTTATTTCGCGTAATTTTTACAAATGTAAAATCAGGGCTATTTTTTTTTTCTATTCATAGATTTCAATTATCAGATTTTCTTATGAAATTCAAATTCAGTTTTTACTTTTTAATAGAAGTGATTTCAAAATATGTAAATTTTAGATGTAAATACTAATTTAAATATGATGAGGGAGGACGGATTTCACTTTGTCATTTGTAAGTTGTAACACACTAACACATCATAAACTTCGTATTTGGTAATTATATTTTGAATTTGTCAATATTATTAATTAATTTCTTATCAAACATATAACTTTAAAAAAGGTTGAAATTACTTCCAACCAAACATGTAACTTGAATTAATTGTCTATAATCAATTCAATCAATTCAACCCTTTTGTTGGAACTTCATCAGATTTAGTTAATTTCACTTTTATCAAATAGACTATCAAATTTTTTAGTATTTGATATATTAAATACTTTGTCACCTTTTCATTTAAATATTAATACTCCATTTAGTTAATTTCACTTTTATCAAACAGACTATCATCCTTTTGTAACATACTTTGTGATTGTGAACCGCATGAACCACGCTCTTCAAAAACAAAACAGCTTCCACCCTATCTATCAAGCTAAATTTGGTCCAACCAACAAGCATTAGGCATATCATTAATTAAGTTTATCCTATTCTACTTTTGTATAACATGTTTTTATGTCTATCTATTTTGGTGCTGGGTTAACCCGGTCAACTACCTAAAAATCATCTGATGTAGGACCAGACATTCTACGCCTTTAATTTTTTTCTGCTTCACGTTTTCTATTTCATCCACAAATAGACCTAGCTACACTACTGTATAAGGGTATTGTAATTCCTCTTGAATTTCAATTTCTGGATCCGCCCTTAATTCTATCTAAAATCATACGGAGTATACGTAAATCATATACGTAATACATATTTTTAAACTTCTATTGCAGTACAAATTTTTAAATTTTTTAATGCAATTTCTAGTTTTTTCTAGTTTTTGTAATGCACCTTTTATTTCTACTTATTAAAATAACTTCACATCATTATCATTATTAGGTCTACGCACAGTGTCTGATTAAGGCGTGGCCAGAGATATATGTGCTACCATAACCCCACTAAACGTATTTCTATTACTACTCAACTATCCCTACTACTTAACTCTTTAAACAATGTGTCCAATCTAAGGTAGTGAAAGTTAAAATAGGGAAAGAGTAGATAACTAGTAATATTTCCCAAGAATGACCACACTAATGTTAAATGGAGTACATTGTGATGTCACTCCCATTTACAGAATAAAACATACTCCGTAGTACGTACCCTTATTAAAACTTAACATTTCTTTACTAACAGAAGACTGGTGGCTACTGGCTAGCTCTCAACTACACATCCTCATTTGGTCATTCCATGTCAAATCAAACAAAGTTATAAAAAAGATAGAAAAAATAATAAAAAATAATTACATATTTATGACTAAAACAAAGCTTATTTACAAAAACGTTATCTCTTAATTAAAGTGATTGTTCTATGAATTTTAGTCATAATAACTTACATTCAATATTTACACTTAAGTGACCATGAAATTATGTTATACGGAGTAGTAATTTTTTATCATATTTTTAAACGAGACTTATTTTAATAATATGCAAAGTTAAATGATATTGTTTGCTAATTACTTTAAAACATTCAAAGAAGTAAAATAGAAACTTGTTTTTGAAGCATTGTAGTACTACCGTATTACATGTTCCCCAGCCCCACAAAAGTTTGCTAACTTTCCTATTTTTCCATCCAAAAGCTTTTGTGGTCTCCATTATAAACAAGTATAGTTATTTTTTACACAAAATCTGCATAAATTTCAATCATACGAAGTATAATTTTATTTTCTTATTTCAAGTCTAACTAAACTTTGGTCAATTGTTATAGTACAAATTTTTTACTATGAAGATATATATAGTACTTCGTATAAACTTAACTTAGACTTTTTGTTTGCAACCACTTGTGCTTAAATAAAAGCACTTTTTGATAAAAAGTGATTAGTAGTAAAAGTTGATAGTGTTTGGTAAAATAAGTGTTTTTTGTGCAATAGAAAAAGTAAAAAGTAGATTCTACACGAAAGCCGAAAAAGTAAAAGTTGATAATGTTTAATAAAATAAGTGTTTTTTTCTTTAAAAAAAAGCCAAAATCACTTTTTTTAAGTGATTGGAAACAAGCCCATTACAATGTTACTTCATCAATCAATATTCTATGTGATACTCAGAATTCGTCGACACCTGTATATATGTCACCCCGTTTTTACTAGTTCCAAGAATTTGACTTATGCATTGATATCTTGATGAGATATTCGACTTTCACCAACTATATTATTTATTAATGATTTTTTATTTATTGATGTATCATTGTATTCTCTATGTCCCATTTAATATGCCTTTTTCAATATTTATTATGGATGATCGCAAAATAAGTGTTATACTCCCTCCGTTTCCAAAAGAAAGTCACGGTTTGACTTCACGATTATTAAGGAAATTAATTGATTTTACTGTATGAAAACACTGTTTAGACACTGTTTGACACTGTTTGGACACTGTTTGGATGTAGATTTCTTTGCCAAATAAGGAAATAAGAGAAGTGTGATTTTGTTTTTTAAACATCCAAAAAGGAAAGTGTGAGTTTCTTTTAGGAACGGAGGGAGTATGTACTAACTATTACTCCCTCCGTCCCCGAAAGAAGTTCCTCATTTGACTTTCACACACTTTTATGCAAGTAAACTTACCAAGGGGTAAATTTTACTGTTTTGAAACTGTTTTGACACTGTTTGACACTGTTTGTCACTGTTTGGCACTGTTTTGATGTAGATAGCTTTCCAATTAAAGAAATGAGAACTCAAATTAGGGACATCTAAATAAGGAAAGTGAGAACTTCTTTCGAGGGTGAAAGGAGTATTTTTAAAAAATAATACTCCGTACGACCTCCGGTTTTTTTTTAATCTTCACAGTTTGACTTCACACAAAATAAGGAAAGAAATTTGACTTTACTGTAGAGTACACTGTTGAGGCACTGTTTGACACTGTTTGGCACTGTAGAGACACTGTTTGGCACTGTTGAGACACTGTTTGGTACTGTTTTGATGTAGATTTCTTTGCCAAAAAAGGAAATAAGAAAGTGTAAAGTTTATTTTAGACCGTTCCAAAAAGAAAAGTGTGAAGTTTATTAAAAACAGATTCCCACATTTGTACCGGTTTTTAGTAATCATGCAGTCCGATCATCGCCTCCGATCCGTACACATATTCATTTAATTTAGTTGCTAAAAAATGTTACGGTTAACAAGAGACAGAATTAGGGGTGTTTGGAACTTTATTCTGCTTCTCCTTCTTTTTTTGAAATAGAAACAGAATTCGAATCAGTTTTCAGAAGCTGGTCTCTCACAGTTTTTAAAAAAATTGATTATGGGAATAAATTAGGACAGTAGTAGTATTTCTGCACTTTCACCCAAACACTCCAACTTCTGCTTCTGTTTCCTGAAAGAGTAAGCAGTTTTAAGAATCAGATCGAAACATCTCATCCTTTCGGGACATGTGATAAAATTGGAACGATCCAAACATCCCCTAGTTCGACCCTTGGATTCCTTGCCCATGTAGAAAAGCATAGACAATAGAACCCAATGATTTGTGTCAAAAATATAATAATCTGTTAAAAGATTAAACATATGCATAGTGTATGCAATGTGAACTGTACACTGTACACATGGGGCTGTTGCAGCAACCTTGACTTGATTGATGAAAGAACTCCCAACTTCAATCATTTTTGTCAATTCTGATCAATTCGAATATTTGTACAGCATAAAACGAACAAAACCGACAAGAGGTGGTCAGGCCAGGCCGGAAGAAGTGGCGGAGCAAGGAGGATGCTGAGCGGCCTGGGATCTTCTCCGCCGCGGTGCAGCTCCAAATGCGGCAGGTGCACGCCGTGCAAGCCCGTGCACATCCCGGTGCCGCCCGGAAACCCCGTCACGGCGGAGTACTACCCCGAAGCTTGGAGGTGCAAATGTGGCAACAAGTTATACATGCCCTAAGCTAGCTAGCTAGCTAGCTAGTTACCCAGCCATTTATATATATATATATATATATATATATATATATATATATATATATATATATATATTTTGACACATCAAAGTTATAAAATTAAACCCCATCAATCAATATAAATGTTACTCATTCCTAGTTGTCGATATAGATAAGAAGTACGTATATAACATGATCATAATTCATAAAATTAGTGCTTAATTAAAGTGATCTAATGATTTGTTAGGCTTCTTTGTAATAAAACTGTCATCAATAATACATAAAGTACTACGTATAACTTACGGAGTACGATGTATAAGCTTAGACATGTCGTATTGTACATAAAAAAAATATGACTAGTGATTATAGTAGTAACTTATGTTCAACTATGTGCAAATAAGTTTTATTTTAATAATAAATTTGAAAAATCCCCATATTATTAATCGTATTTTATTCTGTATTATTAATATCTATTGAAATATATTTTATTTTGTATTTAAAACTTGTACTCCGTCTATCTTAAACTTATATTAAATGCTTCTTTTATGTATTTAGAATGTTTCTTTTTGACTAAAATGTATAGGTCTGATCTGGTCTGCTCTATTTAAGTTTAGTCTAGTCTGATCTGATCTGGTCTTGTCTAAGACTGAAAGCAGTCCAAAACAAAACATCCTTAAAACATTTTCTAGTTACCCATCTTTATCTCCCCTTTTCGTTTATAAAATTATTAATAATAAAGTCAATGCAAATTATGTGATTAAGGCTTGTAGGGATTCTAGGGAAGGGAGGAAATAGTATAAAAAAAGATTTGAATGTTTTTTTTAAAGGAATTTGAATGTTTTTTTTAAAGGAATTTGAATGTTAACAATACAAAACCGTTGTCTTAAAGTTTTATCACAAATTTTAATACTCCGTACAAAACAGCTGTCCTTAAATACCAAAATTTTGCATGATGTACTTCCGATGATTTAGTGTTAGTGTTATAGAGTATAATTTTATAAGTTTAATTTGTTTAACTTTTAAAATACATACTATGTGCTACATAATGAAACAAATACGGAATTATTTTAGGTAAAATAATACGTAGTATAAAGGATATTCCTACAAAAATGTAAGACGTTTATGTTACATAAAATCAATTTTGTTCTAGAAAACTTAAAATATTAAATTAAATGTTCGTGATAATTATTACTCCCTCCGGTTCTTTTTAAACTTCAGTGTTTGACTTCACAGTTATTAAGGAAATAAAGTTGACTTTACTGTAGAGTACACTGTTGAGACACTATTTGGCACTGTTTGGCACTGTTGAGACACTGTTTGGCACTGTTTAGCACTGTTTAACACTGTTTTGATGTAGATTTCTTTGCCAAATAAGGAAAAAAGGAAGTGTGAAGTTTATTTTGGACCGTCCCAAAAAGGAAATTGTGAAGTTTATTTAGAACCAGAGGGAGTAAAATTTTGGTTAAGAAATGTTACTTTTGGTTTAAATTAAAAAAAAAAATTGAAGACAATGTTTGGACCATTTATATACAGTGATAGAAATAATAAATACTGCCTTTGTCTCATTTTATATGTCATACTTTGGTTTTGCACAATTATTAATAAAGTACTCCATAGTTGAAAAGGTAAAAGTTGTGGTTGAGATTTGAGCATCACAAAATGTACTCGTGATGTTGTAGACCACATATGTATTTTCAAAAAAGGAAACATAATACTTATTTTGGGACAATATATAAAATGGGATGAATGGAGTAGTAGCTAGCTTATTAGCACTTAAGAAAATGGTAGGAATTCATGAAAAAAAATTGTACACAAAAAGTGTACGTACACATTTTGTACACACTTCATTACTTGTTTGTGTATGTTGACAACTTGTTTAGAAAAAGTCAACAATTGTTCACGTAGACAAATAAATAAAAAAGTATACACTTTTTTGCACGCCAACAATTACTCAACTAGAAAATGTGATTAGGCAATATGAATGTGTATTTACACAGAAATAGAAGGGGCACAAATTCCAAAGGGAGGAGAAAGGGTGAGGGGGTGAAGAACACAGCGTGGTTGTGAATCAGAATGCATGGGGGCCATGTCATTTGCATCAGCACTGTTTTGTAGGTCATCCAACCTTAGCTGCTTGCAAACCAAGACAAATTGTTTATAATTATTCAAAGATTTGAATGACCTTTAAGGACCCTCCTGTCCCCTCCCCCTAGGCTTCTGCTAGATTTAATTTGCGCAATTTTAGCTCTATGGACACTATGCATTACCAATCTTTTAATTTGCTCCCAAATTGTTGACTTATATGGTTTTCCTTTCCACACAATAATCATACTCTCACCTTTTTCTTTTTAAAAGGGAGACATTTTCTATTCTGTTGTCAAATGTCCTATTAACAGCAGCCGCTTACAAGAACACACATGAACAAAGATGGGAAAAGGAACATCAAGAATCTAGTTTAGATTCATATGTTGTTCCCAACCATTTTTAATCTTCAAAGCAACAAAATTGGAACTAAAAAACTTAAACTTTGAATTACTTTTTTTTTTTTACTATTTTAGTAACTGTGAATTGAAGAAGATAGATGACAAAATGTGGTGAAAACATTTTACTTGCAGTTTGTTAATCTATTATTAATATTATATGTTTAACATTAGTATTTATGTCAAAACCCTTTTTCCTATAATATTAATCAAATAAAACTTATAGACAAAATATGATTAAAGTGATCGATCGACTATGTGTGTAACTTCGTTCGTGGTCATAGAAAGTAAATTAAACATAGTTATAGTCATTAAAGTTGCTAATGGGTCACTTTGTATAGAATGACAGATTTTTACCAATAATCTTTAATTTAATCATACACACACATATAGAGAGAGGGTAATGATCCTGTCCAGCCGGAGGGACATGACCCGCCGTCCGGCCGTCTCCATTTAGGGCCTTTCCCGGTGGAATGTTTTGCTGAAAGTTTTTGAGCATGTTCTTCATGAAGTCTAGTTTATCCATACCAAATTTCAGCTCAAAGTTCAATCGGGAAGGCAGTCAAATGATTTTTGGAATTTAACTGCGCAGTTTATATACATATAAAACGCAGTTATCTTCCAAAAATCATTTGAGTGTCTTCCCTGTTGAATTTTTAGCTGAAATTTGGTATGGATAAACTAGACTTGATGAGGAACATGCTCAAAACATTCCATCAAAAAATTACACCAGGAAGGGCCTCTGATGGCCTTGGCCGGACGGCGCCTCCCGTCCCTCTGAATGGACCTGATCTTTTCTATATATATAGGGAGTGTGGATCAAATAAAAAGTCCTTGCTAGGTGAAAAATAAGAACTAATATTGGCCATTAATATGAAAAATGGATGAAAGAGATCAAATTTGAAGTGAAAAACGCGGTGAAATTTTGGTAATTACGAAGAACTTTAAATAAAAAAAATTATACGAAAAGTGTACCAAAATATGTAAAAAGTGTACATGCAGAGTACAAAAGTGCATAACAGTACATCATAAAATGTGCACAAATTTTTAAAAAATGGCAATCTTTTTTAACTCTTAAAAGTGCACTTTTATTCATTTAATATCCACTTTGTACTATAAACGTTTGCACATTATTTGAGTCTGTATCTTGTGATTAAAGTTCATCTAGCCCATCCATTTATAAGTGATTAAAGGCTAAGATTTGTTCTCACTTTTCATGGGAAGACTACTTTTTGCATGACGAAGGTCGCTGGCCAGAGATTATCAATGCGGTGCTCTATTCGAGGGGCTTATTTCGGTCTTTAAGTTGGAGAATGCATATGATGTGATGATGTTTTCGATACTGATGGTCCCGGATAGAGGTAAAAGTCTAGAGGGGGGGGGGGGGTGAATAGACTTTTAAAGCTTTTTAAATTTTGAAACACTTTTCCCTCTAGATAAGTTGATCTATAATCTTTTGGGAGATTAATAGATGCACAGCGGAAGTCTCTAACCTCTAGATATTTATTGCAAGAAAACTTTCTATTATTGATGATGTTTGGACTGGCAGTAGGCTTGGCAGTTGGCTGGTGGGCAGATTACTGCTGAGGCAACTGCTGAGTTGGCAGTTGGCTGGTAGGCAGGTTACTGCTGAGGCAACTGCTAAGAACAGGATGACTCTTGGATGGCTTTTTGTTCTGGCTTGTTATGGAGTTTGGAACGACACGTATGGATGGGCAGTGGGCTCAGCAGGAGGGTGAAGACCAGGGTATTGCTGAGGCACCTTCTGAGTTTAAGACAACTTCTAGTGGAAAACACTCTCAAGGAGAGTGAGTTATTAAGTAGTAGGCTAAGCAGTAGAGACGATGAAGACTACTGCTTAGGCTGCTGCTGACAAACTACAAACCTTTAGTGAGATGTGTTTGGTGTGTGTTCTGTATGTATGAAAGTAAATCAACACACCATATATCCTGGTTCAGAGGTGGTGTAATCCTCCTACATCCAGTCCCATTCTATTTCAAATGGATTTCCACTAAAGTATTCAGCCCAATACAATTAGTGCCAATCTAGCCTTGACAACTCTGGCCTAGATTGAAGGCGTTTCACGAGGAGAGTATAACACCACTCCAAGTTACTCAAACCTTAAGACTTTTCTCAATTGATCCAGTGGAGATCAAAAGGTACTCTATCTATCTAACCACACTATAGGATCCGAACAACTGTTCTCCTAAGTGTTTACAACAACATGAATTGATTCACGAAGTTTCTGACCGCCAACTAAAATCTAAGCTCTATAAATATTACAATGAATGATCTAGTCTAAGAGCTTAGTGAAGCATGAGTCAAAGCAGAGTGTTCAAGCACTTTTTCTTTTGCTGGATATGCGTAGTGTAATGACTGAACCACTTGCTTTGAACTCAATGACTTACTTTTGATCTCATGCTTCTGCCTATTTTTATAGGCATCTCCAGTAGATTAATCTCCTCCGTTGGTTAAGAGGATTTAATCCTAGACGTCCAAAGTATTGTACTTGCGTCTTCTTGTGTTGGAGCAGGATAAGGATTTGTCTTTGAAGGCCACTTGCTTTGTACGAAGATAACACCCATACCTTAGGCCTTCTTATCGCTGCATGCCTATTCTGAAACTCTTCACTATTCACCTATTCTGATGTCTTCTCTGCTCTTGCATTCTGAGTGTATTGGCCTTGTCTTGCAACTATACTTGTGAAGCTGAGTGCGTGAACCTGCTTAATTTGTGTAGTGAAGTAGTAAAATGTGTTACTTAGAATATTTTGTACCAAATAAAATTTGTACTGGTAGGATCTTTTAAATATCCTATTAAGGTAAAATTACCTTATTGCATTTTGTTCTTTCCAGTACAATTTATTTGGTACAAATTTTACAATAAAATTTGTCACTTATTTTACTAATCACTTTCTTTCTTAAGTGACATGATTAAACTTATGTACCATAAAAAACTATACTGGTTGGATTAAATATCCATGTAAGGAAAAAAAGAATTTACCTTATTGCATTTTATAATTCCAGTATGCTTAATTTGGTACATAGTTTGTACATTGGAGTTCTTGTCATTTTTAAGCACTAATGCACGAATTAACTTAGACACAAAATACTAGTGCAAAGTATAGTGGCATCATCAAAATCATCATAGTTGGGTCCTAACAGATACCTTGTGAAAATTTTGAATTGATGCTTCTTCGACTGGAAGAGGTGCTGAGTCTCCCGCTCTTCCAGTCTCCCACTCCTTAAAGCGAATGTTGTGAGGTGAAGAGGAGTAGAGTAGTGTGTGTGCGTCTCGTGATGACTCTAATAGGGGATCGAAGGGCGACACTTTTGTCCACAATGGGGATATGTCTCGTTAAAAATCTCATTAGGAAAGACCCTACGCGAAAAAATCTTAATGAGAAAAAAAGTACACCGGATGGCCACAAAATGAAGCAAAATGGTGAGCCCTGCAGCCGAGGCATGCAGCTGCAAAGGACACCATCTATTGATGGAGTAGCTGAGACCGGTCTTCGTATGTGAGTAGCGTGACATGATAAGTAGTCCATAATGTCGAGACGAGGCACTGGGGAGCTTGTCACAAGATGGAGGCGAGGCGTCCAGAAGCCCGTCATAATGTGCGAATGAGTGGATGAGGAGCCCGTAAATAAATAATCACGATGAGGCTGAGGGGCCAGCCGTGGTATGGGGACTTCAATTTGACGCTGATGAGCCGATCCAAAATATGATGATGAGGCGATGAGAAATCGTTCATCATATAAAGGCGACGAACACCATCCGGGAAGGGAATGGCGAGCCCAATCACTAGCTCAAGACATTCGGCACTAAGGTGCTGGTCTTGAGATGGATGATCATGTTGAGGTCAAGGGGCCAGCCGTGATCTGAGGAATGCGATGTTGAAAAGTCAATCCAAAATATGATGACGGGGCACTAATGAGCCGATCATCATATGAAGGGCGACGGTCACCATCCGATAAGGGATGGCAAGTCCAATCGCTAGGTCACCATATAAGGCACTGATGAGACGATCGTCATATTCCTGTTGTACAAAAAAAAGTGTGTTATATACTTATATTTAGAGAGCCATGTTCTTCTTTTGAAAAACTCAATTTAAATTTTAAGTCATCACACATCAATCACATACAAAAATACAAACTCAGTACATGTATCATATCAAACATAGAGTACGTTTGATAATACTAAAATTGGCTAATTTTTTTGAAATTTATAAAGTTTTGAGTGAAGTGAGTGGCTGATTTTAATGATTTATGAGAAAATCATATCCACATTAAAATTTATTAATAAAATAAAGAAAAACTTATACGAAAAATAGTTAAAATGATCTTCTACAATAACTTCAACTAACACAACCTGAAAAGTAACCATCTCACTTACTTATTTTGATTATTACACAATTCAGCGCGCGAAATCAAAAGTTATATGATTGGTGAAAAAGTTTACTGATAAGCTAAAAATAGTTTCCAAACGAGCTCTAAATGTCAATATTTTACTGTTATAATAGTAAAACTCATTATGTTGAAAGGAACATCATCCAGATTCATCACGTAACCCCGCATTGATCAAATATAAAGCTAAAATTCAAATATGCAGTATAAAATTTTGGACCACTCATGCTGTCTTTTAGATCCTCCGGTTACCTCTCTTCCAAAATCCCCCAATCAATTAGTTAGCCCTTAAAGATACCTGAAGTCTTAATAATTCTATAAATAAATGTTCTATTCTTCACATTTTTACAAGAGATGAAAACTAAGACAGCGGATGGAGTTAATTTGGGATTATTCATACTACATACATAACATTAAGGATCACACACAACATTGTATAACCCTATCCTCAATAATACAATAATGAGAGAGCAGCATAGAGAACATTAGATAATAATGCATTGATGTATGACCCTTTGAGGCTCCACGTTTCTTGGCCATTGTGAGTCTAGTGCTTCAATGGTGGGGTAATAGCATACAGATATGATGTCTTATAATACAGATCTCCTATTCTTTGGCCAGCCACTTCAGTGATGGACACTGCATCTGAGATCTCTTTCACTTCTTCAGCAGTAAGCTTCACCTTCACCGAACCAATGTTATCATGAAGGTTTTTCAACTTAGTTGTTCCTGCACTCAGACAATACAGTGACATAGTTTTTACATTGTGCAAAGCTAATAGTTTACAACGCTTGATGTAAGTACAGAAGATGTGACCATCATAAAACGCTCTTAAATTTTGAATTTGGCTATTTAGAATCTAATCGTTCCTTAAAAAAAGGATCTAATCGTCTTTAACTAGACTTATTAACTGATTGGATTGAAGTCACTCAATTGAGTTATCATGCACACAAGTCAAAACACAAAAACACAACTCAATTGAATCGATTAGCCAATTCAACTCGACCTTTTTTATAAAGGAAAGTCGTCTTGTATAGGAGCAATATGTCATTTTTTTAAATATAGAGAGTGCTTCGATATTTTTTCCCCTTTTGAGGAGAATATTACTCCTAAAGAAGTTAAATTTTGTGGACACTAATGCTTTTCGGAAGGGTATAGTCAGGGTAAAATGGCTGTACTCTAACCCAACAATGATTTTATAGTTAGCATAAAATTATTACTAATATACATACCGGGAGCATATACCCGAGCTCTAGAAATCAGCAATTCGTTACATGAAATTATATGGTCGATTTACATGTATTTACTCCTAAAAAGGTTAATTAAATGTGGTCCTATTTTTTATATACAAGCTCATTCTCCTATCCTATAACACTCTCCCTTTTATAAACTCATCTTTAACCATTTTTACTTCGACGTGAAACTCTAGAACATACTACGAAAGTTCTGCATTTGTTTGGTGGCAATGAACTACCAACAACCATTTTGTGTCAAATCATATATATCTGCCAAATAGGAAATTTCTTCATGCTTTGACTTTCTGTGAAAATGTTATATAGAGAGGGAGGGAAGCCTACCAGGAATGGGAACAAAGTCATCACCCTGATGGAGAATCCATGCAAGAGCAAGTTGAGCAGGCGAGCAGCCATGTTTCTTTGCCAATTCTTCTAGACGAAAATATATGCCTTTGTTCTTTTCTAAATTCTGTGCAGTAAACCTGGGATGTTTGTCCTGATAGATTGGGCCATGTTTGGTTCATCATACAAAATTATACACTTCTAATTATTTTTAAAGTATATAAATGTGTTTAAACATACCAAGGTACTGTTAGCAGGCAAGCTCTCCACAACTGCCTTTCCACCAAACAATCCACGACCAACAGGGCAGAATGAAACAATCCCAATTCCCAGTTCCCTGTTAATTTATATAAAGGAGCTTACAAATTAAGAAATTAGACTCCATCAATGTTTTCATGTGTTTGCTCTATAACACAGGTACTTGATAGTACACTGGATAGTACACTGGATAGTTCAGAACAATTAATGGAGTAAATTCAATCAACAAATATCAAGAATTGAGAGAATTAGGGTTTATTGATATCTGGAATGAACAAGAACTGAATACAGAGTAAAGGGGGGACAGTTCAAGATGCCCAGTCTCCAACAGATCAGCCAACAAGTCTAACAGTCTGTCCAAAAATAGCCAACTCCTTCTATTTATAGACTCTTATCCATGCAGGGATAATAGAACTGACTTAACAGACTCTTAACTACCCAACCTCCTATTTCTTCTTGTGTATACTTTGTCAAAATAATGAGCTGGCAGCTGCGTGTCTATCATTACTCCCCCTGAAATATCATCTTGTCCTCAAGGTGAAGTTCTGGGAAGTATTTCCTCATCTCCTGCACAATATTCCAAGAGTTTTCAAAGTCTGGTAGTTCCTTCCACTTTATCAGGACATCCTGTTGCCCTTCTTTGTTTAGTCTGGCCTCCAACACCTTCTCAGGTGTTACTTGTAATTCCAAATTCTCCTTTACGCATTTGGGTAAGGGCTGAAAGAAGGTGGTTGGAGATATCAACTTCTTTAATAAGGAAACATGGAAAACAGGATGTATCCTACTTTCCTTAAGTAGTTTTAGATTGAATGCCACTTCACCTATCTTCTCCACTATTTCAAAAGGGCCATAGAATCTGGGGCTCAGTTTTTTATTAAGCCTTTTAGCCAAACTCTTTAGCTTATAAGGCTGAATTTTCAAATACACCGAATCACCAACCTCAATCTGTACTTCTCTTCTGTGCTTGTGTCTCATTTGATTATGTGCTTTGGCAAGATTCTCCTTTAACTCATCTAGCATACAATTTCTCTGTGCAGTCAGTCTGGATACCTCCTCCACAGTAGTTAGACTGACATCACCTCTAATTACTGCAGGAGGTTCTTGTCTAAATAGGGCCTGATAAGGTGTTTGTTTTAAAGAAGCATGGAAATTTGTGTTGTACCAAAACTCAGCCCAATGCAACCATTGGCTCCACTGTCTTGGTTTGCTACCAGTCAAACACCTTAAGTATGTCTCTAAGCATCTGTTGACCACCTCTGACTGGCCCTCAGTATGAGGATGATAAGTTGTACTATATTTAAGTTGAGTGCCTGCCAACTTAAATATTTCAGACCAAAATGAGCTCATAAAGATGTTGTCTATATCACTGACTATGGTTTTAGGAAACCCATGAGTTTTAACCACCTCCTTGGTAAAACTTCTGCCATTTCTTTAGCATTGAAAGGATGTGAGAGTGCTATGAAGTGAGCATATTTAGTCAGTCTGTCAACCACTACTAAAATAGTGTCTTTCCCCTCAGATTTAGGTAATCCACCTATAAAATTCATAGTAATATATGTCCAAAAGTTATTAGGAATTGACGGGGGTTGTAGTAATCCAGAAGGTTTCAAAGCCTGATACATCCATCCACATACTTCTGTATATCTTTCCTCATCCCTTGCCAATAAAACAGATTAGAAATCCTTTTCATGGTTCTGAAATAACCTGAGTGGCCCCCCATGGCTGTGGTGTGATACTCCAGCAAAATCTTGGGAATTCTGGTAGAGGAACTAGGTAATACTAGTCTGCCCTTGTAATATATAGTAAACCCTTGGAGATCTTATAATCCCTGTACTGATGTACTGATCTGGCTGAGATATGATCTTCTGAATAAGACTTTGGCATTTAGGATCTGCTTTCAATTCTTCTTCGCCTTCCCACTCTTGACAAGTAACAATGGATAAGGCTTTTAGATAAGGTATCCTGGATAAGGAATCAGCTGCTTTATTTTCTTTTCCAGGCTTGTACCTGATAGTAAAGTTATACCCCAATAACTTTGATGTCCATCTTTGTTGCTAATCCCCCATCAATCTTTGTTCTGTTAGAAACTTCACTCTTTTGGTCTATGTATTTCAAAAGCTCTTCCCAGAAGGTATGGCCTCCACTTTTGAACTGTCAAAACCACGGCCATTAACTCTCTTTCATAAACAGATTTCTGTTGATTCCTTTTTGATAATTCCTTACTCATATATGCAATTGGTCTTCCTTCTTGGAGGCCTGATGCATTGTTAGGAACCTAGTATAATCTGAGCGTAAACAGTAAACCAGCAAACACAGATCTGATAGAATGATAAGGAAAGAGTGTTTATTGATGGAAGGAGATAAACCGTAGGCTACAGGGACTTCTTAGGAAACCGGGACTTAGGCAACAAGGCAACCCATAATCAAAATAACAGTCTACCTATTATTAGCTACCCAACTTACTATTTATAGTAGTAGGTCCACGCAGGGACTAAAATAGATAAACAGACTCATTAAATGACCCCAGCCCACTTAATTGACCTCAGCCCATTTTATTTCTTCTTTCAAATACCCTATTAAAATACTCAATAGGCAGATTCCTAACATTACTCCCCCCCTAATTAACCACCTTGCCCTCAAGGTGGGTAATAAGACACGGCCTTGATCTTGAACTTCCTCTTCATCCTGGAACCTCTTCCTTCCCAGTACCTCCTTGGTTTCTGATCTAGGAGCTTCATTTCTTTCACTTTCATTATCACGTCTTTCACAGCAAACAGAAGCAGAAACTGGGTATAAAAATTCCCTAGAATTACCCTTGAAGCCTCTTCCTTGTAACCCCTCTCTTCATATAAAGGTTCTAAGGCAGACATGCTATGAGTTGCAGCTCTAAATGGATCAAAGAACAAACCAGTTTGAACCCTTACAAGAACACACATACCAACTTCAACTGGTTGAACAATTCTCCTCTTTCCCAGTTCGGCTTGAAACATTACTGCTGCTTTATAGTACATTTGTACCACCTCTATCAATTTCTGAGAAATGAGATTAAGAGTGGCCCCAGAATTCGTTAATATCAGAATGTGTTTGCCTCCCTTGTTCATCTGTATCTCTCCTTGATTGATACTCACAGTATCATAAGTCACATAAGAAACATTAAAATTTGTCAAATGCACCACATTTTGCGCCTCCAGGATATGTTCATTCTCTTTAAACCTATTCATCCACTTGCTCAGGCCCTGTGCCACTCCACACCTCTCAATGTTGCTGCCATCAGATTTCATAGTATCTAACGGCCAAGACACTGAGTTTGGGAACTTCCCTTCTCTCATGCCCCTTATAAGAGAGCCCATAGCTTTTGCAGTAACAGAATGAGCTTCAGGGACCTGGTCCTGATGAATTTCAGGCAGAATAAGCATGAACGTATTTGTTTCCCGCTTCATAAAAGTGATACCCGCACCAAAATCCTTTATTATATGAACTTTTGCTTCTATTTTGCTACCAAGAACAAACTCATCAGTCCATCTCAGTCCAAAATCAAAGGAGTTGATAAAATTCAAAAAGTACCAAATTGCCCTCTTCAATATCAAGAACCAGAAGTTGATAAAATTCAAAACCAGGTTCCAAGTTTCTCTTCCCCAGCTTTTCTACAATGTCCCTTACTAACATCCCCAGCTTGGCCTCAGATTTAGTGAACACTGATTCTTCAATTGCCATATTCTGTGGAACATCCTGCAACAACTTCCTTTCCAAGGCACTCCAGACTAAAACAACACCTGCACTCACACAACCTTGGTCCTGATCTTCAATATAAGCAGCACTATTCCCTCTCCAGTTGCTATTAGCAAGTCTGTGAGCACTGTCACTCTTTTTTTCCTCCCTAACTCTTTTATGGAGTACCTGGATCCCTTTACCAGTTCCCTCTTGAACAAGTAGACAATCTGCATGCAGCCCCCTAACCTCTTCCCCAGAGGTAATGGCATATGGGAAGAGACTAAGATTGAGATCTTTGACAAGCATCCAATTTACGTCAGCCTCAACTTCAGTAACATTGCCAACATACTCCTTAAAATTCATAGTAATCCCTCCCTTCAAACTATTTTGATTATACATCATCGAAGTAAAGCCATCAATTCTGAAGCTATCGAAATTGTTCAGCGTTTTCCCAGTAAGATGTGATGAAGGGCAGTACATCATATCCATTAAAACCTCCAATCCAGGTCTCTGAGCTATATGAATCAAGGATTTAAGATCTTCCAGGTTTAAGTCCAGTGTCCTAGAGTAACTCATATCATCAGAGGTAATGATATCTGATTTACGCTCTTTGGAGCCTTCCCTATTGTCTGATGAAAATCCTGTAGATTGATTAACATCCTCTTCAGGATCTGATTCTGTAACTGATGCTGCCACCAGTTTCAGTTCTATGTTCATTGTCATTGGTGTAGTCCCCTGTGATTCCTTCCTTGATGAGACCAACTCGAATGTTCTGGAAGCTGATGAATCTGGCGCAAGGTGAGAAACTCCAATCGACGGAGAGCTGTGAGATCCTGCTAGTGAGGATACCTGCGAATAGTGGTACTCACCTAAAGACGATGCATGCAAACCGGAAGGGACAGTTCGCGTCTGCGAAGGAACCTGCAAACTCAGAGAAACTGCTTGCAACGAAGCTGAGGAATTAGGTGAGATTGCTTGCGAAGACCCCTGCGAACTTGAAGGATATGATAGTCTCGAACTCTGCGATTTCGAACTGAGAGAGGAAGCTCGAGTAGAGGATTGCGAACTGAGAGAAATCCTTGGCGATCGCATATATTGATTCCCTGCGACTGCTTGTAGGCTGGAAATGCCTAGTTATGGATTCCCTCAGAGCCTTCCAACTATCTTCCCTCGTCTGAAATTGCCACCATTGAAACCATTCAAATGCCTCTTCCTCCATAGTTTCTTCTGCTATTTCAACTTTCCTTTCCTCCGCAGTAGCTTTGATTCGGAAGTATTCTTCCATCTTAACTATCCATTTGTCTACTTTATCTCCGTTAAACAACGGTAATTCAACCTTACTTCCAGTACGAATATCTCTTCTACCGCTATCCCGACCCATACTAGAGCGAGAATGATGATAATTACCTTCTGACACAGCTAGACGCTCAGAATCCTTTGTTTCCTTTGTTCGTTGATGTTGAGAGTTGGCTCGTTGTGAAGCTGATTGCAAGGGAGATGAAGATCTGCGACAAGAAACAGTTCGCAATGAATTGGGAGATGACGCTGTTGGTGACGGGGAACTGTGCGAAACTAGAGATGAAGTCTGCGAACGGGAAGATGAAGTTCGCGATTGTGAACTGGAATGATATGTGAGCTTCGATCTCTGCGACTGCGATCTGGGGGAACTGGATTGCGATGTCGATCGGAGGTGAGAGGAAACCTGCGCATTTGGCGATAAACTAGGGTACGCAAAAGGCCGGTTTTGAGATTCGCGATCTCTGCGAATGTCTTCCTTCATCGCTGTTATAGATGCTGTGAACTCTGCCATAGATGCTACAAGGGTGCTCTGAATCTGCTCGTTCATCGCTGTCATAGAAGCCGCGAGGTTTGCCTTCGCCGTCTTCAACTCCAGCCCCAACGTATCTCTGCGATTTTCCATTTTCTCTCTCCTTCTGACCTTCCTTCTCTGAAACAAGCTCTGTAGTAGCCGCACTTCACTTGCGATCCCCAGGAGCTAATTGCTCTGATACCAATGTTAGGAACCTGGTATAATCTGAGCGTAAACAGTAAACCAGCAAACACAGATCTGATAGAATGATAAGGAAAGAGTGTTTATTGATGGAAGGAGATAAACCGTAGGCTACAGGGACTTCTTAGGCAACCGGGACTTAGGCAACCCATAATCAAAATAACAGTCTACCTATTATTAGCTACCCAACTTACTATTTATAGTAGTAGGTCCACGCAGGGACTAAAATAGATAAACAGACTCATTAAATGACCACAGCCCACTTAATTGACCTCAGCCCATTTTATTTCTTCTTTCAAATACCCTATTAAAATACTCAATAGGCAGATTCCTAACATGCATCAGTCTCTAGAATGAACACTTTATCGATGAAATTGTTTGAGCATGTTCGTCATCAAGTCTGGTACATCCATACCAAATTTCAGCAAAAAATTCAATCGGGAAGGCAGCCAAACGATTTTTGGAAGATAACTGCGTTTTATATGTATATAAAGGGTGCAGTTATCTTCCAAAAATCATTTGACTGCCTTCCCGATTGAATTTTTTGCTGAAATTTGGTATGATGTACTAGACTTGATGAAGAACATGCTCAAAAAATTTCATCGAAAAATTCCACCGGGAAGGCCTTCAAAACGTGGAGGCCGCATGGAGGCTCCGGTAAGGTATACCTTACCGGAAGAGTTCCCTATATATATATATATATATATATATATATATATATATATATATATATACACTTGAAATTTGGTATGGATGAACTATACTTGATGAGGAACATACACAAACAATTTGACCAAAAAATACCACCGGGAAGGCCCCAAAAAGGAGAAGGCCGGATGGCGCTCCGGTCAGGAAAATTCCTGACCGGAGCGCCATCCGGCCTTCTCCTTTTTGGGGCCTTCCCGGTGGTATTTTTTGGTCAAATTGTTTGTGTATGTTCCTCATCAAGTATAGTTCATCCATACCAAATTTCAGCAAAAAATTCAATCGGGAAGGTCATTAGACAATCTCCAACAATCACCAAATGCTTCACCAAAATGGGGGATTTGCCATTTTTTTGCTCCAACAGTTACACCAAATTTATCACCATTTCACTAAAATGGGGGAGAGAGGTATTGTTTACGCCATATATGGCGCAAGGGAAGCATGCGCCAGCCGCCATCTTCTTCTTTTTATTTTTTGTTTTTCAAAATTGACCCAAACTCCAAAATGTTGAACTTCTATAATTTTGACCATTTTGTTTGGCTCGCTTTAAAAACCCTCGGTTGTGTAGTATAAGTATATAAATGATCGACCAACATATTTTTACTTCATAATTTAATCATTAGGTTTATAAACCTGGTCAGAACAACAAATTTAATTTATAAATTTGATATAAAAAATATAATAAAATTTAAATCACCCAATATTAGTGAAATGCCAAAATACATATTATGTGAGGGGCTAATGAATAAATATATGATAACTATATAATTAAATATAATAATGGTAAAAAGTTAGTAAAAAGAATAAAAAAAGAATATTCCTTTTTAGTGATAAAAATGGTGCAAACTGTTGGAGATAAAGTACTATATGATGTGATGTTTACACCATTTCAGTGCAAAAAATGATGTAAACTGTTGGAGATGGCCTCAAATGATTTTTGCAAGTTAACTGGTCCGGAAAATACATATTCCGGACCAGTTAACTTGCCAAAATCATTTGACGACCTTCCCAATTGAATTTTTTTGCTGAAATTTGGTATGGATGAACTAGAGTTGATGAGAAACATACACAAAAAATTTGAGCAAAAAATAACAACGGGAAGGCCCCCAAACGGAGGAGGCCGGACGGGGGTTCCTGTCCGGAAATTCCGGACAGGAATATTCCTGTATATATATATATACAGGAATATTCTTGTATATATATATATATAGGGAAAAGATCAGGTGAGAAGTGCCCCTTAAAATGAGAAGTGAGAAGTAATCTCAGCCCTTGGATTTGCATATGATCTTACAACGCAGTAAACTTATAGACTAAATATAGGAACTTATAACCAATAAATCATAACTTATAAACCTCTCCATAATAATTACGAAATTGCCACCGCGTCAAAAATTTTTCCAGGTTTCTGTAATTATTTTTTTGCGGTGGCATTTTCGTAATTATTTTCGAGGGGTCTATAAGTTATGGTTTATTGGTTCAAAGTTCCTATATATATATATATATAGAGGAAACTTCATGTCAGGCCGGCCTGACGGGCTGCCCCGTCCGGCCGAGCCCGTTTCGGCACCTTCCCGGTGGAATTTTTTGATGAAATTTTTTGAGCATGTTCCTCATCAAGTCTAGTTTGTCCATACCAAATTTCAGCTCAAAATTCGATCGGGAAGGTCGTCAAATGATTTTTTCAAGTTAACTGGTCCGGAATATGTATTTTCCGGACCAGTTAACTTGCAAAAATCATTTGACTACCTTCCCGATCGAATTTTGAGCTGAAATTTGGTATGAACAAACTAGACTTGATGAGGAACATGCTCAAAAAATTTCATCAAAAAATTCCACCGGGAAGGTGCCGAAACGGGCTCGGCCGGACGGGGCAGCCCGTCAGGCCGGCCTGATGAGAAGAGCCCTCTATATATATATATATATATATATATGGATTTTTCACCGAAATACCTGTTGCACTAGACAAGTGTAATATGAATTTTTCAAAAGTATTTACAAAAATGCCACCGTGCTAGATTGTATATTTCAATGCATCATGAAGTGTCTTTTACTACAACTTAATCGAATCTAATGGTTGAGATTCATTGTCACTTCTCACCTAAAAGGTTCTTCTCACTTGAACCTTACCCTATATATATATATGTATATCTATATCTATATATATATAGAGAGAGGGAGGATTGCTCAGGTCCAGCCTGAGGGACGGGAGCAGCCGTCCGAACTTCACTGTTTGGGGCAGTTCCCGGTGGAATTTTTCGATGAAATTTTTTGAGCATGTTCCTCCTCAAGGCTAGTTTGTCCATATCAAATTTCAGCTTAAAATTTGACCGGAAAGGCAGTCAAATAAATTCTTGAAACTTACTGCACTTTATATATGCGCAGAATGAGCAGTAAGCTTCAAGAATTTATTTGACTGCCTTTCCGGTCGAATTTTGAGCTGAAATTTGGTATGGACAAACTAGACTTGATGAGGAACATGCTCAAAAAATTTCATCGAAAAATTCCATCGGGAACCGCCCCAAACAGTGAAGTTCGGACGGCTACTCCCGTCCCTCCAGAGGGACATGAGCATTTCTGTATATATATATATATATATATATATATATATATATATATATTCAAACAATGCCTGTGATTAATATGCATCATGAAAACATACAAAATAAATATATAATACTCATATATTCATGTAAAACAAGAATGTAAAACATTAAAAAATACAAATACTTTGTATTAGAAAAATAAGAACGTAAAACAAAAAATATAGAAACATAAATCCTGTGATTTAAGCAATGCCTTGGTCTCTGGTGATAAAAAAGGCAAAAAACTAATAAAGCGCCATATTTCAATTGAAACACTATTTATTATTGAAGATTTTTTAATGCAAAATAAAGGAAGTAAAAAAAATCAAAAACAAAGGAAGCTGAAAGTGCAACAGGAAGAAGCTAAAACAAAAACCACACATGATGATGATCATGATGATGATGATGATTCTGACGACGACGGCGCCGGCGGCGCCGGCGACGATGACGATAATAATAATACTAATACTAATAATAATAATAATAATAATATACCAGTCCTAGGAATCAAACCCACGATTAAATGACATACACAGCAACGTGTTGCCATCTGCTCCAACCGAACGGATGTGACTTTCAGGTATCAAATGGTATATAGTGCATATTTCTCAAGCGGGCTGTCAATATATGCATACATGTGTATTCTATATACACTACAACCACTGGAGAACGGGGGAGGAGGCACCGGCTCACCCCCTAGTTCTGTCGTTGCATGGGATGGAATCCATGTTTTAATAAGTCAAGCTTCAGATAAGTGATGAAAAGCGTTAGAAACATTTATTCCAACCAGATAAGTGAGTTAGAAGTTACATACATAGTATTTATTTTGCTCATAAGTCAACAAGTCATAAGCAGAATAAGCCAGAAAGAACTGTCTACCAAACAGAGCATAGAGTTCGCTTTCTCAATCAGTTACTAACCTGCAAAGAGGTACGATTTCATCCTCAATGTCACGTGTCCATAAGGAGTACTCGTGTTGGAGAGCAGTGATGGGATGAATAGCGTGTGCCCTCCTTATTGTCTCTGGGTGAGCTTCGGATAGGCCAACATACTTTATTTTACCTTCTTCAACTAATTTCTTCAGTTCTCCCATCTGAAGAAAAACAAAAGCAGATATGGCATACAATTAGGACTCAAGTTATAACATGAGGATAATTTATTTAAAGAGAAAATTGCTTTTGGTAGGACCAAAACTTAGAATTCTTCCAAAAATAGGACCTTATGTTTGGTTTTACATGTGACTAATCATTCCATTTCGACCTGTAATTTATTTATTTAATTAATTATCCTAATTAATTGACCCCCTAGTTCTCTTGCATAACCAAATCAGTCCGTTGGGCACAGGACCAATCTGTGGTGGTGGCGGCAAACTCCGGCGGCAGCACAAATCTCCGGCGGCGGCAGACGGCGGCGGATTTCTGACAGATCGCGGGAACCGTTTTGGAAGAGAAAAAATCTGGTCGCCGGCAGTCTGGTGGCAGGCGGCGGTCTGGCAACCTGGGCAGCTTGGGGGGCAGCTGCTCCAGCCCTATAAGGGTATTTTTGACCAATCACAAAAGAAAACCCTATTTATGGATGTTTAAACTACTTGGTCCTGTTTTTGGAAAATGGACGAGTTCTAATCATATTTGATGACTTCTCCCTAATTTAAATAACACTCATACGTGATCTAAGATCAAATTAATCTGGCATATCCCTAAGGACCAAAGACTTCAATTCAAAGATCCTCCAAATTCAAGATTTCGTGCATGTTTTGTAGACATAAGTTCCTATCTTCTAGCTTTTGTACTATTTAAAATATCTAAAAGCTTCTAATTGTATATTTGACACAACAATTTTAACCAGCTTTTTCAAATAATAGTAGTAATAGATCATTTTTTAGAAGTTACACTAGCCTGTAGCTTTTAACATTAATTAGTATGTAGCTTTTATGTAAATCATGATACATTTGAAACTCCCACCTCTCATATAATATGTCTCAAATCTCTTTCTATGCACCCAAGTCCCCGTCCAAATTTTTGGCTATCTCTTCTTTTGCACGATCCATGAAGCTATATAAAAATCTCATATCAAACATCATCTCTGAGTTTCCCATCCTCAACAAAGTAAACATTGGCTTTGTTGTGTTGATTGCATTAGCCATGTTTGGCTAAAATAATTTATAGCACTATCTGTTTCACCTAAAAGTAATTGATATAAAAGCAGAGGCATTCTATAAAAAGTCATGGAGCCCAAAATTGTGACTATTACTATTGCAGAATTTATAGTCAGCTTACAAAATAAATTTATCAATTACTAATTTTCGAATCTAAAAATTGTGACAATTTAGTTTCCTTCTTCGCCTTCGCTAGCACATTCTTATGTTGAGAAAGCCCTATAATTTGCTGTAGTATCAAATCAATGCAATCAGCTGAACAAAGTGTCCATCAAAGATGATGTTGCTTCGCCATTCTCAACTGCCTTCCCCGCATATCTTTCCACCCGTCAGATAATATAGAAATTCGATTTGAGTCCATGTCACCTTAACCTCATTTACAAGTATATGCGCTGTTTTCACTTCTTCATCCAAAATCCAATGACTAAGCTCATATGATGAAGCAGGTTTGAAACCTCTTCACGATTACCAATTAAGTTGACTGCATTGAAAGGAATCACGTTCTAAAAAAATCTACCCACATCTAATGATCCAAGCAATTTTGGTGTTCTCCTTCTTTATCACCAACTAGAGTAGAGTTTTTATTCTCATTGTCAACGTCGATGACAAATCTATCAATAGGGCCTTGGACGCCTCTTTGATAAATTTTCTGGTTAATAATCTTTATGGGACAGTGTTTTTAAAATCGATTGATGCATCTGATCAAGTGAAAGATGCACAAATGTCATGTAAGCTTCTTGATAGTGTTGTGGATGAGGTAGGTGCAGATATTGTTACTCAAGTGGCTCGTGACAATGCATCAAACTACAATGCAGCTGAAATATTACTAATGGTCAAACGACCTCATCTTTAGTTGACGCCTTATGCATCTCATGGCAATGATTTGATATGAGATCAAATTGGAGAGCTTCCTCAACATAAAAATGTGGTAGCGAAGGCGAAGAAGGTAACTAAATTGCCACAATTTTAAAATAATTTTTAAAATAAAAATACTCCCTCCGTATCTTTTTATTTGGCCCATTTACCTTTTTACGTAGTTTAAGGCAATTATATGTAAAGTATGAGGCTTTTGGTACTGTAGCGGTACTGTGGCAGTACTGTAGCGGGATTGTAGCTTCTTTTCGAGTGAGTTTCTTTCCAAAAAGGGAATGATACATTTTTTTATACGTCTCAAAAGGGAAAGTGAGACAAGTAAATAGATACGGAGGAAGTAGTACGTAGCATAGTAGTCAATGGTGAGATATGGCGCGCGCCATATGCGCCATCGCCATGAAAAAATAGTCGTCGCCATAGCGCCATATGCGCCATTCTTATATGCGCCATCGCCATGCGCCATGAAAAATGCCTTTGAGCCATGGCAATCGCCATGCGCCATGACAACTATGGTACGTAGTAATTGATTAACTTATTTATAAACTGACTGCAATAGCAATTGTCACAATTACCTTTAGAAAAAAGTTCTTGCAAATCTGCAATATGTTTTTAGAAGATCAAATAAATAAAAAGTGCTGAAATTTAAATTTTTAAATTTTGAAACTGAAATAATTGTTTCTTCGAAAGTGTAGTTAGTCAGGATACATAAAAAAATCAATTATTTCAATTCCAGAATGCAGTAGCAGTGAAGAAAAAAAGGATGAAAGCAGACAGATGGTTGTAGAAGATAAATGTGCAGAGAAGAAAACAGCCGCCATTTACAAAGTATAAAGTCTACATATATAATGTTATAGTCTCTACTCGCTACGCAAACTTGTACACTATGCCAAATACTGTATGTATTTTTTTTAACAGTTTGGGGGATTTGGGCTGCTGCAGTCGACACTGTTATTTGTGGCACACATAAACACCCACTATATGGCGGACGCAATAAGCGTACACCCTAGCTAAGAAACCACACACATTTGTATTGCCTGAGTTCGTTATGTCTTCCATCCTAAAATCTCCAAGAGTACTAAGGCACGCCTGATTGCATAAAGGCATTGTACAATTTTAAACAATGTGTGAAATTAAGGTGACGTTAAGGGTCCTAACAGCATCTTTATATAGCCAAAGAAGGTTCCAATGTGATTCAAGAGTCAAGACAATGATTGCAACTAGACAAGAGATGGCAGAAGACAGGCACTTACAGTTTCCTCAATAGGCACATTAGTGTCAATGCGATGTATAAAGTAGATATCGATGTAATCAATTTGAAGGCGTTTCAGGCTAGCCTCACAACAGGATCGAACATATTCAGGGGTTCCTTTCACCTCAACCTCAGTAGTAACTTTGCATATACCAAACTTTGTAGATAGTTGCACTTTTTCTCTGGGCATATGCTTCAATGCCTGCAACAACAAATTTAACTAGTTATGTGTAACTCAACCAAAATAAAACTACTGTCTCAAAGTTCCTTTTTCTCTTTCATTTTAAAAGGACACTATATTGTTTGCACATACTATGTACTACTACATCCGTCCGACTATGTTTGGAACAATTTGGTTTACAATGCTTGACCGACGATAAAGCAAACAGATCCTTGTCCGCACTCAAATTCATATTTCATATTTCAATGAGTTGAGGGGTATATCTGCAATTCTTCAAGTTCAGGGGCCTGATTGCAGAATTGCAAATAGTTGGAGGGCTTATTTGACTCTTTTCTCTTAAAAACTTTACAAGGTAGCAACAACCAGAATCAAATTTGATAAAAAAAATTGATATATAAAGTAAGAGATTAAAAGTGATTTGTGTTGACCAAGTGAATAGTGTCTGCGACAATCTTAGCGGGACGGAGGGAGTAAAAAAAGCATTAGTAAAATGTTTTAAACTAGTGATGTCAGGTTTGAACTGTGGTACTAAATGAAAACATAATATTGTATTATGCTCCTTTGTTCTGAAGTAAAAGGCCATTAAGGTAAGACAACATTATGATTTTTAGTGGATTATTAACTCTGGTATTAATTGAAGATCATGCCCAAAAAACAGCTTAGTGATTTTAATATGTTTTACTTTATGATTTTTAAAATGGACATTGGACAATCATTTGTGAACGAAATATCCTTCTCAATGGACAGTAATTTAGGTATTACTGTGTATGATTGATTTAAATATAATTGAATTGACACATGAATTTCGTTCATGTGTATTCATTTAGCTCGAATCAAAGTAACAGACTCAATACAATCGATATTATCGATTAACTAGTTCAACTAAAAATCGATTAACAAAATTAGAAATATGCTCTCTATCATCATTTGATAGAGTTTCAAATGATGATATGTTTCACGAGTCATCATTAATTATCATTTTTGTTCTAAAAAAGCAAAGCAATTTCACCTTCCCAACAAGGTACTCGTTAGAATGATCTGAGCCGTAAATGTCGGAGGTGTCGAAAAAGGTAACCCCTTTATTGAAAGCTTCCCTCAGAATTGCTATCCCTTCTTCCTCCGGAACCGGATCGTTGTACATCCCAGTAAGCCCCATACAACCATACCCCAATCTGGAGACCTGCAGCAAGAAATTCATGCGTGGAATTTTCTATATATAAACACAATTGTGAAGAAACACAAACGAGAAGAGAAAAATAAGATGGAAACCTCGAGTCCTTGGCTCCCCAGCTTCACCCTTGGCATTTCAGCGGACGCCATTTTAGTACGAAATATTGTTCACTTAGGCCGACATCGGAACTAGGAAAATATGTTTGTGAGGTTTTTTGTTGTTGAATCAGATGACAAAATATGTCTATCTAAATATGTCTATCTAAATATATCTAAGGATGTATAGTTGTTGGATTGGTCCATATAAGGTAGGTATTAAAGTGTGTATAAGAAGAAGATCTCTTTGTCTAAAGTTAACACAGTATGGCCAGCACTCGGCAGTACATTTTCGCAAATTGAGTTAAAATAGTTGTATTCCCTAACAATATTTTTAGTGTTTCTAAAAAAACAGTATTTTTAGTGAGCATCAAATATTCAAATCTATCTTATAGAGGAAACTTTTTTGTAGATAGATATTTATTGGTCTGGTCTGTTCTGATTTGGTTTCGTTTGTGTTCGGCTTGAAAATAATTTAAAAGAAAACATCCTTAGTATTGAGTGCAATAATGAATTTCGTGATATTGACTTCATATCTTATAATTCACTTTGTTTTTTCTTATTCCTTGAAATATCTATGATAAACCCGTATGAGTCCAATATGTACATTTAAAGAGAAAAGGGAGAAGCGCATTGAGAAGGAAAGAGATCAAAGATTCCAATTGTTCACAACTCTCGTGGGGAAGTCCTCATTATATCCACAAGAAATGAAGATTTAAAGAAAAAGAGGAGTTCAAGTCTAGTTTCTAAATTGCTTATGTCTACTTTATTTCTATTATGAATCAATGTTTGTTTTGAATAAGGATGTTTTCAAGTTTTCATTTGAACTTTATTTTAATAAAAGGTATTACGGAGTATTTGCTTACATTTTATTTCGTTATACTTATTGTGTACTTTATCAATTTTGAAATTTATTTCACACCTAACATCTCAAACCAATTAAATGTGTACCTAATAAATAAATACATATCTACCAAATAAATACATACCTACCAACTAAATGCATCCACCAACTTAATACTTACCTAGAAAATAAATGCATACCTACTAACATAACTCATACCAACGACATATACCCGTCTAAATCACAACTATTTAATGTGGATACTACATTATAGAAAAACCACACCTCAATTGAACTTCCTGAATGTTTTTGGATCCTCTACCTCCTCCAACTCCTACATCGATGTATTTCAAAGTGAACTTGATGAGTTCGTCAAGTTCAATCAAGATGTTGACGCACGACGTGAAGAGAGACGGGAGGTAGAGAATAGTATAATATCTACTTTACCTCAATTGCTAACACAAACAATTGTGCGTCCAATCCAAAGGCGATGCTACTTGCATAGGGACCATGACGATGCTCAATAACGTCTAATGCATGATTACTTCATCGATATTCCAACATATGGACAACATGAGTTTTGTTGTAAAGTCCGTATGCGTAAGTGTGTCTTTGAGCGAATCATGAATGCTTTGAGTGCACATAATTCGTTCTTTCACCAACAGAGAGATGTTGTTGGTCGATCAAATGGGATTATCTGTGCAACAAAAGTGCACTTGTGCTATACGAATATTGGCGTTTGGAGTTACGACAAATATTTTGGATGAGTATCTCAAAGTGGCAGATACAATTGGAAGAGAATGTCTTCTTCAATTTGTTGAAGGGGTCACAACCATTTTTGGGCCCGAGTACTTCGTAGGTTAAACACCCAAGATGTCACACAACTTTTTGCGGAGGGTGAACGTCAAGGATTCCCATGCATGATGGGTAGCATTGATTGCATGCACTGGGAGTGAAGGAATTGTCCCCGAGCATGGTGAGGTATGTTCCAGAGTAGGAATAAAAAAAACTACCCTTATTTTGGAAGTTGTTGCCTCTCGTGACCTTTGGATTTGGCATGCATTCTTTGGGACACCCGATTCTTGCGATGATATTAATGTTCTTGATAAATCCCCCGTTTTTATGATGTCTTAGGTGGGCACACTCCGCGTGTTCTGTATGTCGTGAATGGTAATGTTTACGATATGGCCGAGATATATTATCTAGCAAATAGTATTTATCCTAAGTAGGACTTAGGATATAATATAAACATATATATCATGAGGGTGTGAGAAAGGACGCGGAACGAGCTTTTGGAGTGTAACCAGCACGATGGGCAACTGTAAAGTACCCATCCCTAGCTTGGGATATACAACTATTGGATAAAGCAATGATAGCTTGCATTGTTAAGCAGAACATGATTGTAGAGGATAATAGAGAACAAGGAATTGAGCATAACAATGATGAAGTTCTGGTGTCTCTTGATAGCTTAACTACTAGTATGTCATCATCAAGCAATACAAGAACGCAACACACTAAGACATAAGTCGCTCAACCATCGATATTACCGACATACATGGACAATAGACACTAGTAGAAAAAGGGCTTATAGTGACACTAATTTAGTGTCACTAAAAATTTCTGTGACACTAAAAAAGCGTCGGGAAAATTGGCGGCCAGTGACACTAAATTTAGTGTCACTGATCGTAAAACATTATAGTGTCAGTAAGTTGTGACACATAAATGTGATACAAGATTATGCACATTGGTATCATTAGACTTTGTGACACATTGGTATCATAAAAATATATGACACATTGATGTCATAGAAATATGATAAAAATATTATAATAATCATTATTTTATTTCTTACTAATTCTATTATACATTATGGAAATATTAGTAAATAATCAAAATAAAAGATCAACATTTGTATTGATTACTCAAATTATTTTACAGTGTTAATATCAATAAAGTATATTACAATATGTCATAAATCTACACTTTAACCATACAACATTTTTATTTGTATACATATACATCATTATTCCTCACGTCACCATCCTCATCTAGCATCCAAAGAAGAAGTCTTTATCAATATCTGGTTCTAACATAGTCTGCATAATTTTTAACTTTGCAATTCTAATAATCAACAAGTACGTCAACATCAAAGAATAAAATTCACAAGAGTCAAAATTTTCAATGTTAGAGTTTATAATGATCATTATGTGAAAACAATGTGTCAAATATGAGAATAGAAAATACTAAGATAAAAAAAAGGATATCTATATTGACTACATATACAGAGGAACATAATGACAAATGTGGAGTACACACTAAATGGCAACTGTAGATTTCACTTTTCAGAAGCAACTATGAACTGAACAAATGCTAATTGAATTCCATTGTAAGTTTGAAACAAATCAAAATACGAAATTTATGTTATTTTATTATTGACTGGATTAACTCTCTGTTAACGATATTCAGATGAGTATTAATCATCAGTACAATTGATGCATGTCATTCTTATACAAGTGCATAATTTCCACTCTCTGGAAGCAAATGTGACATGAAAAACCTTATAGAAGCAAGAGAATAACAATCCTTGCACTACTGGAATTTTTGTTATTTGCTGCTCCCTATTTGCTGCGGTTATAGAAAATCCGCAGCAATATGTTAATATTTTCAACTATTTGTTGCGATTTTGGATATCCGCAGCAAATACTCTTTAATTTTTTTAAGAACTCACATTTTGCTGCGGGCTTAAAGCAATCGCAGCAAATAATCCCCGAAAATTAATTGTATTTGCTGCAATCAACAAATACCGGCCTCAAACAACCCTCAAAAAACACTTTTTGCTATGGGCCTTAGGTAACCACAACAATAATCTTCTAAGAAAGTGATATACCGCCCTGCTCCCAGCCGCATCTGCTCCCACACATCTTCTAATAGTGTTGTCTGTTAGCTAATAGCCGATTGAATTAAAATGTTAGTAACTTAACTGTTTGCGATTAAACGTATTTAAAAGTATATATGTACTTATTTATTTAATAAGTCTTGGAAAAAGTCTAAAAAATAATTTTGTTGTAGATTTAAAAAAAGTAATAAATAGTCATGTGGAGTAGAATTTTAGAGTAGATTTTTAAAAAACTAATAAACAGTCATATTTAAAATATTAATAATAAAAATATATGAATTTATATGTATGTGCTCGTGTTAATGTACATATGTTGAAAATGATACTGTTAGTAGTTATTTATAAAATAAAAGTAAATAATTTTTTTAAAACTTTTTCCAAGACTTATTAAAAATAAAAGAAATGAAATTAAGTTAAATATAAAACTTTTAAATTCATAATTTTAATGATCATTTTACGTCTTAAAACTAATTACAAACAACTTACTTAATAGCAATGTATTTCAAACTGCTAATGAAAGCGATACTAATAGAATTCGCTAGTATCAATCTCTTGATTCAACCTACTATTAGCATCCAGACAACAACTATTATCAAACACGGCCGCTGACATTTTTAATCCTCCACTTTTGATAACAAAATCAAAGTTGAAAGACTAGAAATGTCAATTTCACATTACTTAGAATATGAAATGTTGGGAATTTTAAAACCGAGTAACAAAAGTGTCACACTCACAATAAATTGACCAATTTGTCACAACCGTTACATTTTTTTACCATTTTGTCTCAAATGTTTTTTACCAATCTCGTAAACATCCCTCTTTTTTGTTTACCAAATTGGTAATTTGGCCTATGTTTTTACGATCTAAAAAGGACAGTGTAGATCTTAGTCATCTTACTTACTACCTATCAAGTATAGTGTTGGATTCGGTTTGGGCCACCTGGCCCGGCCCGCTACTGTGCGGGCCCAGGACCGGCCTGGTCTGGCATTCCGGGTCTGGGTGGATACCCGAACCGGGGTTGTAGCGGGTGGCGGGCTCGGTTCTTACAAAAGGTGACCCGGCCCGGCCGGATCGGGCCCGGGTCCAGGTCCACCGGTAGGATTTTAAAAAAACTTTTGGGCTCAAAAGAGCCGTTAGGCTAGGCTGGGACTTCCCAAACGGTTATATAGCCATTATGAGGGTTGTAGGGGGGGGGGGGTCCGGGCCAGTTGAGGGGTGGGGGTAAAAAAAACCTATAAATACTCCTAATATTAAACATTTTTCCACATCTTCTCCAACTCTTCCTAAATCCTCTCTACTCTATAATCATCTATATCTTCTTCATCTTCTCAAATTCTCTTATTCTCCAATATATTTGACACTTTTACTATTTAATACTTATACAAATATTATATCATCTTTATATTAATTACTAGTTTTATGATGCGCGTTGCGCAAAGGAGATAATGCCCAATATTATTATCAAGGGTGAAAATTATGTGAATATATATAATTACATATAAAAACATTCAAACAAAGATATATCAAATTAAGAACATGTAAAGCTCTAAAAAGGAGTGAGTTGGAGAATGGGCATGTAAACAATATGAAAATGTTGAATATCTTCTTCCTCTTTTCCGATTTCACCCTTCAATATTTTTATACTTTATATTATTATAGATACAAAAAGAGTGTACAATTGTTGATGCTACTTTTGCCATAAGACCAGTCGGAAAGCCTGGGAAGTCATTCCCACTTTCCCAACAACCATACCAAATCAAGCTAACCTGGGCCGAAGACACCCACACATTATGAGAGCAAGTGGAACGAATGACATGAGAAATGTCATAATAGATTTTTGGCGCCTTATTGAAAAAATTGTCCCATCAACAATAAGTAGAATTATGGAGAGAAAAAAGATGATCAGAATAAGCGAGGTACCAACATATAGTGAGTCTGGAACACCAATTAATTGATACATGCATACAACTATTCAACAAACAAAACATAGCTCAGAGAACATTAAACCATCACACTAACTTGAGTCAAACATTAACCACTTTAGTGGCCCTTAGAATTATAACTGTTGTACATACTACAGGTTATGGATTTAACTAAGCAGCAACTATTGCTTATAAAAACATTCACTTAGCTGCCAAAGAGTCAAACCAGTGATTAATGCATACTTGTTTGTGCTTATTTGGTTCACACACGTACACAAATGATGAAATTTTCTATATAGACATACATCTCATATTTGTTTATTTCTTTCAAGGCTGAGTTTTACTTTAAAATCTCAAATCTTATCCAATTATACTTTCGCATGCCCACCAATAAAGAAGCCTCAATGCCTACCACCATCGGGATTTGCCTCCACCACCGGTGTCCACGTGACAGCACTGGTTGGTCAGATCGTTTAGGGCGAATAGCAATAACCTGAACATTAGGTGAAGAATTAAATCATAAAATTCAAATAAACTAAATGTACAAACGAGAGGAGGATAATCAAATATTTAAGACGAATTTGGAGAAGCAGACTTTAGTAAGAGAAAACATAAACCACAATGTAAAACCAAAAGTCAGAAGTTAAATAAGAAAGTGTAAAACCTACATGGTTAACAGAAAGAAAATGTTAACATAGAAGGGAATTAGCAAAGGTATATAGCTCAAACCAGTGTACAAAACACATACATAGTATTACTATTCTGCACACCAGGGTGATGTGTCATTGTGGCAAATTCACAAACACTTAGTGGCACACATGAAGAAAAGATGACTAAAAAGGAACAAAACTTATTTGTGTAAATGTTTTCTCTCTAACTTTGGCAATCAACAGATTCATGAACTAAACACCTAAACCGGAACTAAAAAACACATAATTAAACCAAAATTCAAGAAGACGTAAACAGTTTGACAAATCCAAGAATATCATGCTACGGAGCTTGGAACTTCGTCGATTTCTTAACCTTGCGCTTGTACTTCGGGTGGGGCGCAAGGCGGACAACCTCGACGGTGATGGCCTTGTCGTTGGCGGTGCAGAAAACACGGCCTTGCATAGATCTCATGTGATAATCCATGAAAAATGAAGAAGACTAAGAAGGGGCGATGCCGGCGGATGTGTGAGGCCGAATTGGCTCCCGAGCGGCTAATCCCCAGAAGATGTGAAACTCGTATATGCTCGGTTGTAATGGGTGGGTTCCTGAGGTTATACTAACGGGAAGATAAACGGCGTTGAGTAACGCACGTGTATAAAGGAAGATTGAGGTACAAGGAATTAAACATTTAGTACATATCAATTCAGCATATAATTACCACCAACAAATTTTTATTACCTAAAATAGGTTTACCCTCATTCATCTTTATTATTTTGTAAGGATCTACTTATAAATACATATATTATATTAGTTATATTTCTTATCTACTTATATATTAATTATTAATTATCTATTTTTAAATACATATATTATATTACTTGTATTCCTTTTCTACTTAATCTCTACTTATTATCTACTTATAGTACCTATATTACAATTTATATCTACTTAATATACACTTTATATATTAAAGTATTATTAAAGTAAACTTGTTAGATTGAAGTATTATTTAAAATAGTTTTAATTACTTGCATTACTTGTGTACTCATTATTAATATATTTGTTGCAATTTAATATTTGTTACATTTTTTAGATGGAACGTGGTAGATATTCGGTTGATATGGGTAACCTCGAGTGCAACCGAACGAACGAGATTGGGAGGAAGAAATCCCACAAAGGTAAATCACATATCGGCTCTTCCTCTCAAAGCCGAGATGATTTTGATACGGGTTACCAAAGGAGGAATGGGGATGTGATGTCCGACATGCAACTACAACAAGAATTGGACTGACATAATAACTGCTTTTTCCAAGACGAACAATACCCGATGACCATTGACGAAGAAGAGCTCGAGGACAACAATGTGGAGGAGATGGCCGAGGAGGAGGGTGGCGGCAGCCACGACGCCGACGAGCCTGCCTCATCCCAAACAGGTATGAAAAAAGTAAATCCGAACTAATGCTTAATAATTTTGATAACTGGAAGGACCCGAACACCGGGAATTGGAACGCAACTTGCAAGTGGTGCAAGAAAAATTATAGCTTGAGAATTTCCGGCGGATACGGATCCGCCTCAAGGCATCTTAAGGCCAAACACCCGGTGGAGTATGCAAAATTATGCGGCGGAACGGGGAAGCAAACTCAAATATCGAGGTTTGCAAATAACCAACAACCTTTTGATAAGTTTCAATACAATGATGCACAAAATTTGACTGGTATGGCTAACTTACTTGTTGAAGAAAATTGTCTTATTTGTTTTCTGAAAGTCTTGCTTTGAAAGATTATGCACAAAATTGTTTAAATCCTCAATATAGAGGTTATAGTCGCAAAACAGTTAAGAAAGAAATTATTAGGCTTTATAATGCGGAAAAGGTAAGGTTACAAATTTTTTTTGCAAACTTTGATGGGCGTGTTACTATTTGTTCTGACATATGGGAGGATAATTATCATAATTTACATTATTTGGGTCTGACTGCACATTATATTGATAATGATTGGAATATGCATAAACGTGATCTTGCTTTTCGTGAATTTAATGATCGTCACACCGCCGAATATATTTATATTTTGATTGAGCGTATTTTAATTGAGTATAATTTGAATGATAAGGTGTCTGCTATTGGTTTTGATAATGCTACTAATAATACTGCTGTTATACCTAGATTGTGTGAATTATGTGGTTCTACTACTTTGATGGGTATATTTTTTTCATCAACGATGTGCAAGTCATGTTATAAATTTATGTGTGCAAGACGGTCTAAAAGCGTTAGGAGATTCTTTGGAGGTAGTCAAGTGGGGATTAGACGTATTTGGGGTAGTGGTCAACTTCAATTAAAATGGAAAAAATATGTGATCAGAAAGAGGTGAGAAATATGTGGCTTTTCCTAAAGATTTGCCTATTTGTTGGAATAGTACTTATAAGTTAATTAGAGTTCTTCTTAGAAATAAAGAACATTTTCCTGCTTTTTTAAAAGAATATGATAACTATATTATAATCATTTTTCATTTATTTGGCAATTAAAATTGTACATAGAGGGGATTTTGCGCATGAACACTATAACACATGGGGTTTGACGAATTCTTTAAATTACAAAGGGCTAATGCGTCGAATTTATGTTGCACAAGGGGGTTTGGTGCATTAAACCTCTACCTCCGTTCCACTAACGGGGGTAGAGGTCGCACAGTTATATTAAGAAAATATGGATTATGTGGTTGATATTGAAATGATGAAGTAAGAACAAAGTAAGAAAGATTAAAAAGCATACAAACTTTACCAAACTTGGCATGTGACAATCTTATTGGGACGGACTTAAAAGGAAAGATGGAACAATTGAAGCGAGACAGACGAAATATTAGTTATTTTAGATTTTAATGATTGTTTGATATGCACTAATTAGTAGTGCATAAGTGTATGTTTTTATGTTTGATTTGTGTGGATTGTTTACCGTTTTATTTAGTTTGTAAACATTTGTGTGATTTTAGTTGTAATTGTATTTTAATCTTCATTTGTAAGTTGTAAAGTAGAGTTAGGAATTAGGGTGTTGAAAAGGAGGACTTTGAAGTGAAGAAAAAGGTGATAAGTGTGTCCAGGAGCTCCAACTGGTCAAAGAAGAGGATAAGCCGAGCTTCAAATTCAAATTTTTGTCATTGTCATCCTTTGAGGCATCTCCATCATTTCTGGAAGCTTTAAGAGAAACTCATAAACTTGAAAAGGACAATGACATTTCTAAATTCTTCTTCAAAATTGAGGGATCGAAAAACTTTTCATTGACCATACTAAATGATAATTTCTTCCCCTTCCTCCCACCACATTAATCAATGAAAATCTGGATATTTGATCCTGGAAAGATTTTCAAAGTGAAGGGTCAGAAAATTGAGCATTTCTATGAAAGTCCTAGGAATGAAAATTTGAAGAAGATAAGTTATCACGATCCAAGCTTGAACGATTGAACACAATGATGGCGTCGTGCCGCGACGTTAAACGAGGCGCTTCTTGGGAGGCAACCCATGCAAAGTACGTGTACTTGTTTTGTTTTATTTTTGCACTTTTCAAAGAAAAAAAAGTTAGGCCTGGGGCAAATACCCGATCGGGTATCACTTTGACCCTTGTCGGGTACCTTTTAAAAACATCACACCCACCCCATCACCCGGGCGAGGAAGGAAAAGGAAAAGAAAATCTTGTTCCACCCGACCGGGTAACTCAACCCACCCGACCGGGCATTTTAAATCAAAACCCACTGCCTCCTCTGAAACTTAACACCCGACCGGTTTACTCCCACCCGGCCGGGTGAATAGAAAATTGGCCCTTAGGCAAACGAGTGAAGCTTTCTTCTTTTCAATTCCAACAATCCCAATTCGGACCCAACACTAACAAACCTCCATAGCCAAAGCTTCAAACGTTTCATATCTCCCACATCCATCCACCAAACCCACAAACCAACCCCATATTTTTTTTTTCTCCTCTCCAGTTTTATACCAACAAAACCCACCAAATTACCCAAAATCCGAATTCTCTAACTCCACCTACACCAAGTCAGAATTTTGCTCAAGCAACAAAGAAAAAAATGGCACCACAAAAAGGGTTCATCTTCTATGACGTCTTGAAGATGAGCACTAGGGACAGTGCTTTGGCTAGCTTGGGGGGAGAGTTTTATGTACTACTCGCATTCATACTCTTTATTCTTGTTAAAAAAAAGCTTGTTAAGTTGAAAACCTGAAAAGGCAACTTAAGCAAAAATAAAGCAAAAATAAGAGTGAGTTGTGAGGATTAAAACATAAAAATGTGGAAAGCTGGGATGAAAACCCGAAAGGGCACCTAGGCAAAATGAGAGAATGAGAGAAAGTATTTTCTTTTCTGCAGGATCCTAAGGGTAGCGATGCAAAAAAAAAATTGATAAGAAATATGGAGTTAAAGACCCCTCTTTACTGTTATATTTTGGGGGATATTTTTTTGTGTTGTTCTAAAAACACACGTGGATGTTGGTGTTGATACTCTTGTCAATTTAAGGACTTCTTGGACTGGATTTGGTTTACTCGAGACGAGTAAAGGTTTAAGTGTGGGGGTGTTTGATATGCACTAATTAGTAGTGCATAAGTGTATGTTTTTATGTTTGATTTGTGTGGATTGTTTACCGTTTTATTTAGTTTGTAAACATTTGTGTGATTTTAGTTGTAATTGTATTTTAATCTTCATTTGTAAGTTGTAAAGTAGAGTTAGGAATTAGGGTGTTGAAAAGGAGGACTTTGAAGTGAAGAAAAAGGTGATAAGTGTGCCCAGGAGCACAAACCCGGTCGGGTCTGATGTAAAATCCGAAACTGCCTGGAAAATCATTAGACCCGGTCGGGTCCCTTACTTGACCCGGTCGGGTCAGACTTGACCTGGGACACCAGAACGTGCCGAAGATCGCCAGAACGTGGAGAATATCTGATTTTGACCGGACCCGGTCGGGTAAGCACCTAACCCGGTCGGGTACCCGACCCAAGGTGTTGAAAAAAACCTATAAATAACCCCATTTTCCTTCACAAAGAATCAACTCCTTCTTCCATACTCTTAAGCTCAGTTTAGAATAGTATTTCTTTTATATTTTTATATCATGTTTAGTCTCCAAATGAGGAGCTAAACTTCCATTTCTTGGTGTTGCTCTTGAAGCTTGTTGATTATTAAAGTTGTGAGTTATTTTCTTAACTTCTTCCCTTGAATATTAATTATTCTCTTAATCTATCTATATATTAATGTTGGGAAGTGTTGCTAAGATGACAATTAGTTAACATCTCGACATTAGTTATAGTAGTATTTATTTTCTTCCTCTATATATTAATGTTGGGGAGTGTTACTAAGATGACAATTAGATAACATCTTGACATTAGTTATAGTAGGATTATTCATATTTAATCTTCTTCCTTGAATATTAGTTCTTCCCTTAATCTATCTCTATGTTAATGTTGGGGAGTGTTGCTAAGATGACAATTAGTTAACATCTCAACATTAATTACTACTAGAAACGTTCAATGAACCGATGGTTAATCGTTGATGGTTTCACAAGTAAGTAACTTCGGTTTATTAATGCACGGTCGTGGTTAATAAACTTAAGAGGGATTAATTTTGTTGGTTAAACCGAAACCGTTGTGTTGAGGTTATCAATCTCAATTGATTTCATCAAGGAGTTAAGAGATTAAATGCTACTATCAAGTCGGTATATGGCGGTGTTCTATACTTGACTAATAGTAAGGGTTATTAATGAACGGTCGTTGTTAATAACTACCCGCGATGAATTGGATATACTCCTCGATTGAGTATTCGAGAGGGGATAAGTTATAGATATAACAATGATCGACTAAAATATATCAACAAGTGGAAAGTAGCAATGCCAAGTCCTTTTTATCTTTGAATTAAATCACATATAAGTTGTTCATCTTTGTGTTTAATTAATTAAATCAAAACAATCTCAAAACCCCCCTTGTATTTACTAGTTTTATAAAAAGAGAATTATTCCTTTCCCTGTGGATACGAACTCTACTTCACCTATACTACGTATTAGTGCTAGTATTGAATATTATTTTGACGCACCGTGACAAAGTGCACGTCATTCTTCCTTTTATTTTCAATCATCTTTCCTTTTGTATTGTTTCTTTTTTAAAGGAATAAACTTAATTATCAGTTTTAATGGGAAGAGTATTTATTTAGAGAACTTTATGGCAGGCAGGGGCGGAGCCAGGACACTAGGCCAGACTGGGCCGGTACAAAGAATATTTTAGAAAAAAAAATTACACTAATTTTTTTACACTAAAAATAAAGACATTTTTAAAATTTGGGCTAGGCCAGGGCCAGGTCTGGCCCACCCCTAGCTACGCCCCTGGCAGGGGTCTTTTCACAACTTGCAAATTTCTCTATATACTTCCTCCATTCTCTTTTAGTTTTAATGGTTCACTTTTTATGAACACACAAGTTTGACCATTAACATATTTCATTTCTTATTAGAAAAAAGTTAAAAATTTCATACTTTGAAAATTAAAAATGAGAGTGCGTGAATTTGTTTTTCAAATAAACTATTTATAATACAATAATAAATAAAATGTAGTCAAAATAGAGTATGTGAATGGTGTGAAACTTACCAATGTTGCAATTAAAAAAGAAACGGAGGCAGTATTAAGTTTCCTATATATTATTATATTTATCAAGGAATTTATTAATCCAGAACCTAAAAGATAGATGAGTTA